>JAQIXX010002215.1:0-26112 GCA_034700605.1 Willowsia nigromaculata
TGCCTATTATTATAGCCTCCTTTCAGCCCACCAAATTTGAAAATTTAGCCGGGCTATAAATACAGAAAATACGGTAGTTGAAACTATATTTTAAAATGAACATGCCACCTATTTCTTAATTATAATTAATAATTGGAATCTGGATCCCTTCTTTTTTTCTTACTCTCTGCCATTATAATGCCACCACCTACACCTTTGAAACACAACAAAAACTCTTGGAAAACTTGGGTTCGTGTGTGTGGCTAATTCCATTTACACCTCTGATGCGAATAAAACAAATTGTAGGCTCGTCAACGAGAAGATGAGTTCAAAGAGCAGATCAAAATTCTAACTGCTAGACTTAAGCAGGTACTTTTTTCTCTCGAGTGCCTAGGCTTGACTCTGGCACGTCAAACCTAATGTACAAAAATATTTTTACACCTGCTACCAGTGCTCTCCCCTTTGCTTCCAATAATTCAATTAACCGAGTGCACACTGCACACACTCTGATTACCTACACGTTTTTTTGATAAACCAATTTACTGTGATTGATTTTTAAATAGAAATTTTCACGTAGTGGAGTGCTTGAATTCATCATATTAGTAATACGCTGCATAGGTTTTTAAAGCCGAAGATGCTTCACCTCATGAATGCGATGCATGTAATAAATTTGATATAATAATAGTTTGCTTATACGCTTTTCGCAAAACATTTGAGTAGTTCGCCTAGTACGTATTCGTCCTTCCATTGTTTACACGTTTCCTTGAAACTCTATTCCACAATGACGTTAGTCAATAGTTCATTAGTTCATTGCTAAATGTAACCTTTACCTTTGTCAAATAAATGTACCTAGTGTAGTTAATGTTGGGGAGACATGTGCATGTCTTGGTAAACGTGAAACATGCAACAGGAAAATAATCGGAGATGATGGGGGTACATGATGATGTGAGATTATTTAGGAAATCATAAAACATTTGGTTAATTAGACAGATAACACGCTAAATTAGTGTATACAGTATTAACTCTGTGTGTTTGCTTCCAATTTTAAATGTTTGGGAATAGGCAAATCAACGTGAGGAGGAGTATAAGACTCAAATCAAGATTCTTTCTACTCGGCTAAAGGAGGTAGCATCCCACGCGTTAATGAACAAAATTTCCACTTTGATTTCTTTGTAATAACGCGCTATAAGACCGAAATTGACAAATCTCCACTGACCACCCTTTGAATACTAAAAATAAAAGTTGGAAACTTCTGAAACTTCTTTCAAGACGAAAATGAAATGAAACTGACGCTTAAAATGCGCTTTCTCTGTAACGCCAGTAAGACGTATGCAAGCTGTCGAATATTGTCCGACCGACGGTGGTATTTGAATTTTGGTAGAATTATAAAGTAGTCGTATCCATTTGTTACCACCTTTGAAATGTTTTCCATTATCTAATGGCCCCATTGAAAGTAGTAGTACCACCTTACGAGGACGCCTTTTCAAATGCTTTATTTTGTCATCACTTTCCTATTTGCGTTCATAAAGCTCATGAAAGTTGTAACGCGCACCTCAAGTTAATGCTTTTAGTATAAGCAATCTATTTGCAAACAGGACAAACAGCAGAAAGATGACCGTATTTAGAGAAACTTTTACCGAGCTACAGCAGACAGTTGCATACCAGTAGAAAGTATATTCTCTTCGCTTTCACCATCATCACCTATTAAACCTGTACTTGTAGCCCTTGTCCTGAACACCTTTATATAATTTACTTGTCAGTTTTGTAAGGTATAACTGTCCGCGTTTATCCCAAGCTTTTACCTTTCACATCTCACAACAATTATTAAATAAGTAGTAGACTTTCACTATTTTACACCCTATTAGAAAATGAATCTATATGGTCAACTAATACATGATCATTGAGTACAAACAGTGTGTTTCTATCACCTATCTTTAGTAATAAGGAAGGAGGTATATCAAGGAGTTTTTGTGTATGTCTGATTTTTTTTGTTGTATTTCTCACTAAAAAGCAATAATGGTTTGGTGTGACATTCGATACTTTCACTAGAATCATAATAAGTGTGCTAGTAATAGATAATTTTGAATTGCTCACGTTTTTCAAGTTTGAACTAATGTGTTTTTGAATTTTAACATTGCACGGTGTGTGGTATTTTTGTTTTTGATTTTTGTATGTTGGATCACAAAATGTATTTAAAAAAGGCTTCACAAATGGAAGAAACTTACTCGATGCAGTTGCGTGCTCTTTCTGATGCCCTGAAGGAAGTAAGTAATTATCACACGGCATATGTAATGTGCTTTGTGTAATCTCACCTTACACATGGGTCGTCTATATAAATAATATGCTTGGATTTAATTCGTTTTGATCAATTTGAATTTTTCTTTGATGACAGTAATTACTTTTGAACAAATATAGTTTTCAAATGAGAAAACAACAGAACCACTTACTTTATTGACTGTTAGACGTGTTTATTTTAAAATCTTACCTGACATTGTTTGCTGACTTTTTGTTTTTCACGTTTAATTCAAACTTTCGACATTTAAATGCATGCTTTGAAGACTCCCTGCTTTTATCAAATTAATTTCCATTGACGCTACTTAAATAACGTTACTATCCGCTTGCAATTTCCCTACCATTACATTTCTTGGAAAAAAATAACATGAATTTCTTGTTCACGAATGGAATAGGCTGAAGCTCGTGCCGAATTCGCTGAGAGATCCGTGCAGAAGCTGCAAAAGGAAGTCGACAGGCTGGAAGGTATGAAACTTTTTCCTTTTTATATCCACAAACCATATTATTTTTTAATCGCACTTTATATTTCAAACCAAAATCTCTGTTCCATTGTTGAACATAATTTTTCAAGATATTCTTACGCATTATTACTTTGTTACAAAAGTAAATTAATTTCTTATAAGTTTTGTCGTAACTCATTGCATATTATATAATCATTATAAATAATATAATATTATTCGTTATACTTTTATATTATGTTATGTAATGCGATTAAGTTTTTAACTTATCTTGATTTTGCTGCATAACTGCGCGTTTTCAAAATTATCCTTCATATAGTTCGATTTATATTTAAGTGCACAATTTTGTACGTATCTACGTTATTATAGATGATTTAATCGGAGAAAAGGAGAAAAGCAGATTACTCACGGAGGAAATGGAGGCCACTTTGCAGGATATTCAAAACATGTATTAATTTTTTACTTTCAATTTCAAAAGGCCAAAAAAGCTGTACATTTCAAAAAGTAGTAGGTGGCGGGTCTATAGCTTTTACGGTGCACCTGGTGTAACGAATTTCCCATTTTTAATGAGCGACCCATTATAAATGGGCAGTTCCGTTTACACCTTTTCCAACACACACAAAGCTTTTTAAGTATGTCTGAATGAATGTTGATTCGAATATCTTATTTCTTTTCAAACTATTTTATTTCCGTAATGTACAGTCCAGCATTAGACTTTTAGAATATTGCGTAAAGCTGGGAAAACGCTTCGGTAAACTCCGCGGGAATCGGTGGCTTACATTTCCTTTTCTTCTGGCGCAGTATAATTTTTCGTAGTTCTAATAATAATTTATTTTCATTACTCAGTATCATTATTTTTGGGCTTTCAATGTATATAACGCTCAGCATATTATTATTTAATGAATTATAATTTAGTCGGTAGATCCACATATATAATTTTCCATTCATATAAATCACCCGGTGATCACAATAATAATTGTACAGATGAGCTGGTGTCTGAGAAGGAGAAATACAAGGCAATTTGCGATGACTTGGACGGAACTTTCAACGAACTCTCTGCGTATTAAATTTGCTGGATTACTTCCCTCTCTGCCCCCTGTCACACCCTTCTCACCTGACTTGACACATACACACAAATCTCTATATTTTTCTTTTTAAAAAATCACCAATTTTCCGGAACCCCATTTTTGACTGATGAATATCCCCTTTCATAGTATGTCCAAACAAAAATATATTTACATCTTTATTTTACGCCTTCTCCTAATCCACAGCAAATTATATATATATTTTCTGGGTTTCCCGTACAATTTGTCAGAATTAAAAAGGGCGCTGGTGTGATATTATGTATTTTTGCAAAAAAAAAGAAATGCCCTCAGAATTCTGGTCCTGTGAGTTGCTGCTGTTTTATATTTTTATTTTCAAAGTTAAAATACATGTAACCCAATTTTTATTTTTAGCTTTGACTTAGATAAACGTGTAAGGAAAGGAGTAGAAAAAAAGTTTTCAAAAAATCAAAATGCTCATCGCTTAACGCTATATTTCAAATCATACGAGAGTTCAATCGCGTGTCCTCATGATTGCATATATGTATATAGTTACACATTTAGGAAGGGAAAATTCGGCTAATCTTGCTAAATTGAACAATGCGAAGTGCTGTTGTCTTTTCTAACTGTTGTTCGTGTTATGATGATGAAGTTGTAGTTGATTTTGTAGTTAGCCATTCATGTTACTTGCTATTGCAGACGAATTGGTCAACGAGAAGGAGAAATACAAGTCAATTACGGACGAGCTCGATGCCACCTTCTCCGAGCTCACTGGCTATTAAACATGCCATCCAAACGCTGCTTCCAGTTAAATTCCGTACATTTGTCTCATCATCATATTCGCGTGTCTTGTACTACACAAATTAGAGAGAAAATTGTCCTTCTGTCTCCTAAACAAAATTATTATCAATTGAGTACCGTGTCTCTTTCGTTACTTCTTCCCACGCGTTGTTCCTGTCTCATATCTTGTACTCGTCAAGTATTCGATAAATGTTAGTCCGACAATTTTCTATATTATTCTTATTTTTATAGAAGTAAATTTTTCGTTTTGTGTTCCCCTCTACCCTCCTTCTACCAATTTCCCAAGTTTTCAAAACTATTTCAATTTATCTTCAATCTATTCCTGTTTTTTTCTAGGTTGGTAAACACTTTGCGCCCTGTGCTGTGATGATATTATATTACAAAGTTTCATTTTCCCTATATTTAGATTTCCCTTTAGACTACTTTCCCTCATTTCCTCTACCTTCATTGTTTACTGAGTTTTTCCCTTTTGAGTTCTCTTTGAGTTGAGCCCCTATACATACCCATCGTACCGAGTCGATGCAGGCTGCTTTCTCCAAATATACCTTGTACTCTCAGCGTTTACAAGTTGACCACAATTTTTGAGTCAGTGCCTACTCGCGAGACCGATGATATAGCACTGCATATTTCTTGGACAACTATATGCACTTTAATTACATGTTGTGTCCTCCTCCCCCACTACTTCACCAAAATGTTTTTGTTAGGTGTAGAAGGTTTTGCACTGGATCCCATTCCAAAAACAGCATACTACCCCGTTTCTTTCTTTTGCTGTTATGTAGTAAAAAAGAAACTGCAGCAAAATTTTCCCCTTTTGCACTATTTTAGCACTACTGCAATGCTCTCTTGACAGAGCGGAGGTATTTTCTGTGTCTTCTGCATAACTTCATGAAGAAGGAGAAGAAATACGATGCAGCTACCCATAATTGTAGCAACAAAGAAGCGCAACAGATGCTACTACTCTCTTGCTTTTTTTACTATTTATTTACCATTCTTTATGAGCTCTATATTTTTCATCTCTAAGTTTTGAACATTTGGTCATAGATTCTTATAGCTCTATTCTATGTATGCTTTTTATTACTTATTTTATTTATGATGTTATTTTTAAGTTGAAAAGTGTGGGTGTGAGTTCCGTGTGTGTGTGTGTGAGTGGTGTGTGGGTTGCGGTGCTTGTTTTTTGCATTTTGTCACGCTTTTCTTTACAAAACGAAAATTGTTGCTGCGATTTTTGCACAGATTTTTGCATAAAACTGAATCTAATGTGAAAATTTTTCTCTGATACTTTTCTTACAGATGAATTGGTCAACGAAAAAGAAAAATATAAAAATATCGCGGACGAAATGGATCAGACATTTGCAGAATTGGCTGGATATTAGATGGAGCTTTCCTTCCCTTCTTTTATCAAGGCAACCTCTACCCATAATTTAAAAAAAATTGTTATAGATTATTAATAATTCAAGAGAGAGATAAAAAAAATAATAAGCAACCTACCTACCTACCTATTCAACAAGCAAAAATTTACTACTACTACTTGATACTGTGTATAGAGGAATAATGTAATAATATTATGATAATATGATAAAATCAAAAATAATAGCGAGGCACATAATATATTTCTCTGTCTGTCTGCTATATTATATAATATATATACTATAAATGTAATATCAGAGAGTATATATATCTAAATACTATCTATCTAGCTGTGGGAAAACAAACATTTCTATCTCAACATTTGTTTTGTTTGATGACTTTTTTTCTAAAAACGGAATAAGAACTCTCTTTCTCTGTTCTTCAAATCTGGCGATCAACTGACCATTGGAGAAAAATCGCTTTTGGTTTTTTTATTTTATTTTCTTCTTTCCTTTATTTCCAGTCTCTCGTTACATACTTCACACAAAAGTACATGAATTATTTGTTATACTGTCTCACATATGAAATATTTCTACCTAGAATGTACAATTTTTTTTCTGTTTCTACACGTCACGATTCTCTCTTCGCCTTATTCGGCATGAGCTTTCAACAAACAAGAGGCAAAGAGCTGAGCCGTGTGCTATAAATATTATGTAATGTTATATCTACTACTCTACACACTCTTTTTATTCGGATGGAGGACCACAAGTTGAACTTGTTTTTAATAGAATTGCATTTCTGCCTCTCGCACTCTCTCTCTCAGTTTCTTTGCCCATGCATTCTCGCTCTATCTGTCAATCTTTTCATCTCTATATATCTCAGATTGTCATCAATCACTTTCTCTTTCTTCGGGGAACACGGTCTTGTTGGAAAGAAAACTTCATCATCATCAATACACACGTTTTGTATGAATACAAAAAATGAAGGTATATCAGCACAACCGAGTAAAAAAGAAAAAAATTGCTAATAAGTGAAAACATAAAAAAATAATAATTAAAGGGCAAACCAAACCAAATACAATTATGCTTTCAACTCTTTTATTTTATAAATAACACCATACCACGTCGGGCTGCTTATTATTATTACCTATTTATAAAAATGTCATCATTTACTACTACTACACCATTTTGGGAAGCTCTTCTCTGCATAATATGGTTCAATATTATGGTCATGATAATATCAAGTGTAAAAAACAACTCCAATCACACAAGCAGAGCTTTTTTAAAAAATATACAAGTACTGTTATAACATAACTACTGTTGTTGTTGTTATTGTTGAATGGTTTTAGTTACGAAATTGTGAAAAATATCAATCATGTATAAAATGAATTTTAATTTCGAAAAATACATCTTCTTACAAGAAGAGACAAAACGCAAGTCAGATATCCAGTTTTCGTTGCAACAATTTTTTTGACTTTTCAATTTCATTTATGTTTAGTGCCCATTAATTTGAACAACATGAGACATGAAAATTCGCATGCGTTGATCTTTTAAATTTTTAAAATTTCAACAATATATTAAAGCATGTTAACATATATAAAAAATCAACAGTAACCATTATTAGTTTAATTAATGTAATGTTTTTTTGATTTTTTGTGACAGTTAGAATGGCAAATGAGCGTAATTTTTTGGTAGATGCATTCATGCGTTCATATTTATGTACATTTATTTAACGTTGTAATAATATTTTAATTAATTAAATCCTGAGCAAGTCATTCTTTGTTTCCGTTTTTTGGCTTTTTCTCATGAGTAATGTCATATTGATTTAAAGATATGATTTAATACACATTCGTTGTTACAAATGTAGCCAAGCGGAATTATCATAATAACTATTTACTATTGTTTGCTAACATTATATTCTAGTTTTTTTTTGTCAAGTATTTACTTTACTTAAAGTACTACATATTATACGGCAACTGTTTTACGATGAAGTATATAATATGAAGGAAATTATATTATTTTAGTTGTAGAATGTATATAAGAAATATACACACGGTTGATTATGTATATGTAATTATGTTACTTAATGAAACAAAAAATATTCAGTTTATGAAAAAAGATGATGATGATAGGAGTTATGCTATATTATATTCAAATGGAAACAATACATAATATATAAAGAATAATAATATGGTTGTGTACTGGGTGACATCAGACATTAAAAATGAATGCTGTTATGTTGTTTTTTGCTGAACGGATGCACACACACTTTCTACATTGATTGATCTGAAGTTGAAGTAATGTGAATCAGAGAAGTAATATTAAATATGGCACAAATCACTCTTTACGCCAAAACCGGAAATCATTTCATTATGTTTTTCCATCACATACCTAAAAAAGCAAAGCAGCATCGCAAAAACACCTTAAAAGCCTATACTGTTATATGATATCCTATAAAGCAGACTTCCATATTGTAAGTGACATTGCCAAAAAAACTTCCGTAATCATAAACGCTACATTACTTGATTAAAGCAGTGCATAGATTAATGTTTCTATTCTCTAAACTGATACTACTGACTGCTTCTCTAAACTTTTCTCTCTCTCTCTCTGTCTATTATTAAAAGAAGTTGATTGGGGCTTGTGTACCTTCAGCAGTAATGACTGACATTATATATGTAGCAGTTTGATATTATATAACCTAACAGCATTGATTGCCTAGTTGGTGTCAGCTTTGTCTTTGTAGATGTTTCTGTCTCTTTCCCAATCTACCGTTAGGTATTCAGAAATTGATTGATTTTAGAAGGAGGAGGAGGATGGTTGATATTCTGGAGTATATCATGTACTAATATTGCATTTAATAAATTTATTAAACCTAAATATCTTAATGTAACTTTTGTATTAATTGCTATCAGATATAATAGATTATAATATCCTTACTAATTCTGTATCACTATTAATACCTAATTTATTTAGTCAACTTGAATATATTCAATAATTGAAAGATCATCTTTCCGTGTGCCTTGCGCAGAGTTGGTTCTATTCGGTCCTAAACAGACTTTAAAGATGGAGGAAACAAGAATACGATGACATAAAACTGCGTTTGTACTGGACTCTCATGATTGCTTTCGTGTATTCTATATATTAGTTGAATTGAAAATTTTAAAGCAGTGAGTACTTAACATATTAGCCACTACAGCTAACTGGGATCAGGATGTCAATTTATTAGCTAGCAGTATTTACACATAGCCTGCAATAAAATTGTCCTAAATACGAATTTAAATGTATACATTATAAAGAAAACACGAAACTTTCAAAAAAATGGCATAAGCACTGAATGCTCAGAACATGGGAAGTTATTTAGTCAGTGAAAAATTGAAAACTTTTAATTACTTGGCTGTTAGAAAAAAATTAAAAGTAAAAAGCTTATCACTACCTTGTCTGTTTGTTTGATAATGAATTGTTGTACTATTTTTAACTGTTGTTATCAAATATGCAACCAAAACTATGATGCTATCTTATTATGTAATTAACTAACTTTTGCTAACCTACATACAATGGTGTTTATTGCTATATTCTAATAATTAATTTGCTAAATCCATATAACTGATTGTGCGGGCCATGTTTTTGTTGGAAAGGGATTGGAATTTTGGAATGCGTGTGTGTGCGTGTGTTTGTATAATTGGAGGAGAACAACACGACGATTACATGTAAATAATCAAAGAAAAGTCATGAATAAGTTTATACTTAAGTGTTTAGTGTTCATGTGTTTGTATTTTTAAGAACTTGAGAAACGGCTGGTTATGGTTTCCTAATTGCTTTAAAGTTATTAATATATAATTGTGAGTATAAGTACTAAATAAGAATATAAGATTGTTTGATAATATTAACTGCAAAAGTGTTGTGAAGCCTACTTACATCTGCGACAGATAAGCTTGCCGTGCAAATTCCTGAAATAAGGAACCCAATTTAAATATATATATAAGAATCATGTATATCATAGACAAACCACTTTCATAAAAAAGGTTTAATCTAAAATTAATGACAACAATATTATGACATGCATATAGCCATATTATAAGGAAGAAACAAAACAATATTTTGTACCGCTATAATCCTAGATACAATATAGAGCCGGGTCTAAAATTTCAACTTTTAAATTCTTACAATAATATAGCGAGTAAACATCACGTAATTGTTCCAATCAAATCTATCATTAAACAACTCATGATTAAAAACAATAGCAAGCGACAGGTGAAAAACATCTCCATTAAAGAGTCTAAATATGTGGAATAAGTACGAGTAAGGAAGGCTACATGATAATTTGACTGCTAACTTACATGAAAATTTAGAAAAATAAATAATTTATAATACTAAGTACACTGAGATATTATAGAAATACTCTGAGAATTTTCTGGAAATATGCTTTAGAGCCTGCAAATATTAAGTTGTTCTTGTTGACACGCCATCAAATATATGATAAATTACAAGATAATACTGACTCGCACGTTTTTTAGTTAAAATGTACCATTGGTAGGAAATCTTCACTCTTCCTGTTCATTATATTGTTTACATCGCTATTGATATTAGTTTAAAGCTTTGGATGGCCATAACTGTTGATAAGTTGATAGATTGATATGCATATTACCTATTAATGGAACAAACTGATACTTTTAGTAAAAAAAAGTTTTAATACTATGAAAATTATTATTGACAACATTTCTGTTATGAGCCAATAAAGTGGTGTCGTGATTACTGATTTATATATTCAAACAAATCATCCTGATCATTTGCTTTAATGATACATATTTTCCCAATTGATTTTTACATTACATTTGTATCGCTTTTGTTCATCCACTTTATCTACAAACTACGTATAACAGTACTACGTATCTAAAACTACAAGAGATTTGCATTACAAAGGAATTTATGCTTTAGCCTTCCATTTTTGACAGCAGGGACACACTCCCATAACAAAACCAAGGATATCAGAATAATGCATTGAAACCTGTTTGTTTCTCCAGCAGTAGCAGCTTTCTCCCCAAACATGCGCTCCCCTTGAAGCATAAAATCAAATAAAAATTTCATGTTGTGAACTTTCGCGGAAGTGTATTACCTACTCACCCAAATTGCCATGTTCATATGAAATCACTCTACCACAAAAGTATAAACAAAGACATGTCTCTACACACATAATACATTGGATGATGATGAAGCTACCAAAAGGACCTCTTGCACTTATAGGACATCATGGGAGTATCCATTTTCCACGTTTCTATTTTGATCTAGAATCTGCAACATCATTTCTGCCAGTGTCCCAAAACTCACAACACAAAAAAGCATCATGTTATATTGAATCATTCCAAAGATGTACACTTGTACTTTCATGCCATGATTTTCTCAGAGAGTCTCAAGCAGAGACTATACTTGTTATCGAGAAGGCTCTCTTTGTGTGCCAGTAGAATAACATTGCAAAAAATAAACAGGTTACTTGGCTTTCTCCTCTGCTTTCACTCTCACATCTTCTATGAATGAACAAGAAAAGACGGAAAATTTCCTGCGCACATCTATCGATTCGTCGTCCGAAGTCTGACGCAACTACATGCCCTAGCTTAGCTGGATAATGCCATTGTATGCTTTCCGCACATATTGTGAAGCAACTATATAGCATGTATGCTGAATATAATTTTTTCTTAGCGTTGACAATACTAAGGGGGAAACCAATACAAATGTATCTTCATATCATAATCATCACTGCTGCTATATCATATCATCATAACAGAGTATAGTACTTTCTCCGTTTCGGTATGACTGACTGGAGTGTGTGTGATTCACATAAGTACTCTGATACCTACTCAGGTCTCCTGTGTGACCATATTGAGTGGTATTATAGTTTCATTATACTTACCAGCAGGGAATAATATGTTGCTCGTTCTTTGGATAATAAAAAAGTGAGCATAAAATGTGTTTTTATTTACAATGGTTCAATTATCGTTACTGTTAAATGGGTGAAAACTAGTTTGAATCCGGTACACACAAACTCAAGTGAGAGGTCTGTTCTTGAACAGGTTGACCGTAAAAAAAGCCCTTGTTTTCCCTTTTGATGTGGTTAAGTTGCATAATTTTTGCACAGTGAGAAGGGAAACGCTGTGAAAATTTTAGTGTCAATTATATCATCGTTGACCAAGGTAGTGCCTTGGAAGCGAGGGGATAGGTCAAAACCAGCTTTGACTCAATCACCTTCAACAGCTTCAAACCCGTCGACGACTCCCACTGGAGCGAACGCCAGTGCTGATTATACAGTAGGGCCTAGTAAAAGTAATCCTGGGCAATGGTGCGTCACGGTAAGTAAATCAAATGTGACATTTGAGATTCATCATAGATAATCACGTTCCCATTCTGTCTTGTCACAAACAAAGAACCATTTGTATTGTTTTGTAATTTGTTATGAACTTAGGTCAAAGAGTCGAGGGCCCTGAGGTCAAATCTACGCCTCAATCAACGGGTAAGGTAGAAATCCTTTTTGTGCTTGCTTCTGCTTTAACATAATTATTCATATGGTATCGCTTCAGCAAAGCTTGCTTGTCTGAGCCATAATTCCAAGTTACTTTCACTTGATCCTCAAGTGTACATTAAATAATGCAATCCAGTTTGCAGATTCATATTATGACAGCTATCACAACAAAAAAGATTTGCAAAAGTGTTAATTGCCAAATTCAAATGTGTTTTGAGAACACAGCATGAAGTTTTGTGGTCCAACGTTTGTGACATGTGGTTGACAGGTTTGCAATCTGTGACTGGCAGTGCTATTAAAACTTCATAACGGAAAATTACATCGTTTTATAGTGTCCTATCAAATTACATTACCAACTGAGATTTGCTGCTGGATGAGTTTGCTTAGAAGAGATTATACATGCAAATTTCAAAGTGTCAACAGTCGGATACCTATCTGTTATTTGACAAATTAATTCAAAAGTTGGAAACTTGTATGTTTTTATTCGAGATACTACAAATTAAAATCAGTAACAAGCAACTAGATAGACTTTTTGTCATCTAAAATTCAGAGATTCTCTGCATGTGTGTCAATCTTTAGTTTGACTTTTACGAATTTCATTTTGCAGTACCAACACAGAATGTAATTTAATATTCCCACTGAAATTCATCTTCCAACTGACATGGAATTCCAACTTGTGTATTCTGTAAGCGATGCTCCAAATCTCTCAAATATCCTAAACTTAACAACAGTGGGGACTCCATAAACTGTAACGTTGGGGTAGAATATCGCTCACATGCTTGCAAACTACATTCACAATTTTAAATGTCTTTGCAAAGTAATCATGTATTTCTGCGAAAACTATAGCTTGAAGCAATTCAATTTTGAATAAGCGTGTGAGTTTTTTCGTAACACAGATATCCAATATCACATAATATTTTATGTAACTGGTAGTATAAAGCTTTTAAGTATTTTCTGAATATAGATGTCATGTAATAAGCAATATGATATATACCAAATACCAATACAGCCCGACATTTTAATAAAACAGTGACACATGCTGTGTGACACAGTTAGATAAAATTGCAGGAGAGAATTCCATTGATTTGAAATATTTACTTTTGACTTTTCCTTCGATAAAATGCATTTTATGCACGTTTAACGGATTCGATTTCCATTTGGATTCATATTTCACATCTTCATAAAACTACTACTTTGATACAATCTGGTATGTAACATAAAAATATATACAGCAATTTTCCAAAGTGAAAGCTTTCACCAAACAAATTGAAGGATATGAGAAAGTTTTTACCTGGAGCCATTTCTTGGGGTTTGGCATAATATGCTTGTTTGATGATAAAAATCATCATAAGAATTTAATATCTTTTTACTCAGAAAATATATATTGTATTATTAAAGAAAGTTTTTTTCTTCTTTAAGTGTGCTTCATCTGCTTTTCTTGTCTACATTTAAATATGTAAGTACCGTAAAATCCAAATAAAAGCCAGGGTATCTTCATCTTTAACTGACTCATTAACATTTTGTTTGTAGTCGTCGAGGCATTTATTGGAGGACGTTTATTTGCAATAATACGGTATACATTCAGTAAACCAGACTTCGAAAAGTATTGCAATTGAAAACCATCTATCAAGTGTATTATTTATGGAATAAAAACTTTTGAGATCCAAATCCAAGAGGTAGAACGTGAAAAGTCAATAAATATGTGGATCTTAATAACAATAACTTAGAATCGAATATTATTGCTATACTTGTTTTATTGAACAATGACATTGTTCAAAAAAATTGTTATAGACTCGGGACTCGCGTGAAGGATCTTTTTCTCATTTTATGCGCGATATTATGAACATGAACCGTACCTATGCACGGTGACAATAATGTAATATCTATTTAGGTTCTGAAGGATAGACATGAGAAAACTTTATTTTCAAATAAAACTCTGAGATATAATGGAAAATTGGAATTTTTTTGGTGGAATGATCACCGCCAGCCGTGAACCACAATGCAATCAAAAATGTGTAATGTAGGTACATAATAGTGCTCACCTAGAAAACCAAATGCTACTAAACGACATCTTAGAATTCTTGATATGCACATGCCCAGTGTAACGAACTTTTATAAGAATTGAGGTGGAATGTCGTGCTGCTTTTGATTGAATAAAATACGTAAAGAATGGGTGAAATGTTGAAAGAAAAAACATTATTGGAGGTTTTGCGGAGCGTATGGAGTTAAACCGACATGACGCTCATAAATTTCATTTCGAATCCATTCCTGCATTGGTAGAGTATGAGAGAGAAACAATGCGTCTTTCTGGCATGAAACTCACAATATTTTATGAAAATATTTTGTCGCAAAGTCACAACCGCTCTCTTACACCTGCTTCGGTTTAAAAAAGTTTGAGATTGGGGTGCTGAAGAAAGAGTAGGAACATTATGGCCACAAACCTGTTTTATTATCATTATTACGATCATGTTGCATATGCCCAATTGCAATATTGCGTAACACATGCTAGTATTTTTTATTATTACATAAGCGTTAAAAGAGTTCCAACAACTTTTTAAGTTTTGTGTTTAGTTAGATTAGGTACTTACTGGTTATTGGGATTGTTTAGATAAGTCAAAGTAGGCATTAGGGGTATTAGTTTCAGTGTTTGCTCATTTAATTAAATTGCCTCACTAACCTTTGCCGTAGCACCTAAACTTTATAGAATAAGTATTCATCCCACAACGGGTAACAACACCCACGCACCACCTTCATTACCCCCGTTAGTCCTTGAGACAACTTAAGTGCGGAGATTGTTGGTATTTGTGAATTGGTAAAGTTTTGAGAGCTCCAATAAAGCTGAAAGACTGTACACTTGCAACAAATAAAGCTTATAGTTTTCAAAGAATGCTAAGTTGTAAGCTTTGCATTCAATTGAAGTAATTGCGAAGCCTGTGGATATTTCTATGAGGAAAAATATTGTAGGTTAACCATATATTTTTCTCTTCACAAAAATGGGAGAAATATATAGAATAAGATTAATTTAAGCTGCTGCTCCTCTTCAGTCTTCTTACATTATACGCAGTAAAAAATGAAATGAAAGTGAACAACTGATTTTGAGTTGTCGGTTCCGTTGCATCCATTTTCGTCATTTTTCAATTGGCTTTGACATTCCAGATTACAGAGATATTTTTAAGTTATTACGTTTGTTATTTATGTTATCTTTCACTGTTGGAATTTTTGAGCCCCAGGAGGTGACTAACATTCTATTTTCGTTTGGCAGCCACTGTGATAATGACATGCCCGATAAACCAACAACTATGAAAGTAAAAGAAAAACTCAGAACCTGGGGGAAACGCGTGGGGTTTGGAGAAAGTTTGATTCCACATTCGCCTACTCGTATATCTGTATTTTTTGCCATATCCATTATGACAGTTGTAAGAAACCTGGGGAAAAAATATTCGAATTGGAAATCACAACATGAAACTTCCTGAATACGATGTGAAGTTTTGTCCCCTTCACAAGATATATGAGTACCAAAACTGGACGACGCACCGAATCTAAAATGCTATCTGATTACAAGTAAAAAAATTTCTTATTGTGGTCGTACGCGAAGTTGTGGGCACTTTTTTATTCGTAGAGTTTTACAACACACTAAGTGACTGGAAAGCCATTGTAACTTTCCTATTGTTATTTTGGATGTGGTTTCCTCGTGCATGTAGGTACACAGTATTATTATGATATTTTATCAGCAGCAATAAAAGGGACTCACAAGACTGACTTCCTGCCAATTATGCTGCTGCAACGGTAAATCATTTTTATTTATTACAATTGTCACAACCTTTCGTTTCCTGTTTTGTCGCGTTTCCCGGAAAGTTTTTCTCTTTCGATCATAGAAGTTAGCCATGAATAAACTACATACAGAGTAGTGGCATCATTGTTACAAATGCTTCATGCTTTCACCAAGAAATATTTATTCAAAATCAAGGCTTACTAACCAAACCACTCTGCCTGCTTCTTATTCGACAGTTGTAATTGGAAGCTTTAAAGTATACTTTGTCTTTACAATCATCTTAATGGCCAATTTAATATAACTAGCTTTACTTACTAGAATTAAAATTTTGTGCGCAGAGCTGAAATGTTTGAGTTCCATTGTATTCGACTAAAACTACAAAAAAGTTTTCAAGGGGATTGTCGAGATTGGACACAATGAGCGAATACATTCCAAGCTTGGATGCATAGTTCTTTGAATTTAAAATAAAGAATATGATGTTAATTAAAGAAAGAAGATAGGAAAGACTTTCCTCCTTCGGTATTTTTATAAAAATGGAAATCCCAATCTTTTGTTCAGCCGATGTATGTCACTCGCGCGCGCTCAGGCAATTTTGTTTTCTTCTTTTTTCCTCATCTTTTACTGCTCAGCCTCAGGTCGTTATTATTTCGGTTTGCTTTCCAAAAAAAAAAGGATTTCCAAATAACAGAATTCTGCTGTGTTCTTTTATCACGCGTGTACATACACGTATATGTACAGGAGCAACATAATAATGAAAGCTTTTTCTAGAGCTTCTGCTAGAAGAACTATTATTCATTGGAGTACTCATGAAAGAAAAGCTTTCCATTATTTTCGCCGTCGTAGGAGTCTTTTGGATTTAAAAGGGTTTTATCATAAAAGCTTTCAAAGGACCATGCATATTGTCATTTACGTGCGCTCTTCTATGCTAACAACTTGAGCACTTGACTACGCATATATCCAGCCATCCAAGCAGCAGATGAAAGAGAACTGTTGAAGAGTTCCTTTCTCTTCATATTTTGTCTTCTGCGTCGTTTGTCGTTATACGGCTTCATGGGTGAAAACGGAAAGGGAAAAGAAGAATGCTCATTCTGTGAAAAAAGTATGCTTTGATGAATGAATGTTGTTGATGAGAAGCATGAAAGAATGGACTCAAAGTCTGCGTGGACGCCATGTGTGAATCCAAAAAGAGTATATACGGTATATCTGGAAAATTTATTATTTGTCTTATTGTCACAAGTCACCGTGATAAAAATAGAAGCCCCTTCGGGGAAATCATTTTTCTTTTTGAAGATTTCTTTTCTTTTGTTGGAATTAAATACATTTCGCTCATATTAAATAACATAAAAGTATAAAGGTTACCTCTGGAAAATGGGATTATTTAACATAATAATGCATTGTGTGATGTCGTAGTTAGTACCTTTAGCGCAAAAGTTTAAACCACCAACGCTAGCTTAATATTTAGAGTGTGTGATGAAAAGACCTAAAATTAATGAGACGCTGGTAGTACTTTCAAACAAACAATGAATGGAGATTGCCTTTTCTAGAGAAAATGAAAATGACTCATCATCTCCAAAATATTTCATTATTTTAAGGTAGCAGTAAAGAAAAATGGAGAGCCAGAAATTTTTCCTTCTTCTGTCCTTTGCCTTATTTAAATAAATCCGGAAACCTACCAGAATCATTTAACCAACAGGATAACCTTTGATAACTTTCTAAACGGAAATGATGATGATGTCCATATTATTGCTCATATTTGAGCTTGCTGAACTTGGTTGTGATTCCGCTTGAAGTTATGATTTCAGATAACTTTGTTAATTTTTCAAATATATAAATACGAACAGGTCACTCTCACATTGTACTGCTTATTATTCAACAGTATACATAGAGTCAATCACACTGTAAAACAACTTCATACAATAAATTTACTTAAATAGTTAGTATGTACACAAAAAACATTACTTCCTAAACATAAATTTTACTTGAATACAAAAACTTACGATGAGATTTTCTTGACTAAAACAAAACTGTATGGTATAAAAATGATAGCGTAAACGATTAAGCTTTCTTCCACACAATTCTGTTCTGCTCAACTATTTTTTCATAATCCTTGTAAAAGTTGCAAATTTGTAAACTCCCTATATTCGTGTAAACATCAGGGTGATATCCGTCATTACACACAGGGAAGCCGAAGGAAACCACCCCTGCCAGGTATGGGCTTGATTTCTTATTTCCCCTGTAACAGGTTAACGGGCCACCTGCGACAAGACAGACAGATAGTTATTTGAAGTGAACAGATAGTTATGGCAGTGTATTTTAAACGTTAAAGAGATTTCACTCACCCGAATCCCCCTGACATGTTCCATGAAGTATACCTGATCTGGAACAAATCGCAGTCGCTAAAGCTTCCGGGTACATGGAATAAGCTTCCATGCACTCTTTAATTGATATTATCGTAGTTGGTTCCGTCATGAGGACATCTGAGCCCTGGTAATAAAATGGAGAAATCGGGAACAGGTTTCCCCATCCCGCATAGATGCATTGTTCACCCTTTTGAGGCATTTCTTTACACTTGGCCGGTTCAAGTCTCCTCACATACTTGTTAAATCTAAATGGCCTCGTGAGTCGAATGATGGCAATGTCAAATGCACCGGGACCATCTCCACTACAGAGAGAGAATGAACGCACTTAAATATCCACTTTTGTAATTCTTAAACTTTTCCTCCGTCCTCACTTCAAAAGCCTTGTAATTACCTTGTGTAATTGGGATGCAGGAAAATCTTATCTAGCTTTCTTCGTTGTTGTGAGGGCTCCTGTTTGGTGATTTTATGTACCCCGGCCACCACTTCTATCTCGCTAACATTACGGCTCCAGACGCACTGTTGTACGGTGTACATAAATAAGAAAGATTTTTGTCTTCAAAATTCATTTTGAAAGTCGTTTTTCAAAATGTTCCGGAATGTGTTATCAGGACTTACGTGACCGGCAGTAACAACATGCCTCGTATCCATTATAGCACCACCACAGTCATGTTTCCAGCCGGTATCGTGTTCGTACTGTATGGATATTATCCACGGAAATTCGCCACGTTGTGCAGGATTTCCGCCCGTAAATCGTGGCGCATTAACAGGATTAAGTTGAATACTTTGGAAAAAGCTTGCTACTGTGTCTAATATAATTACCAAAGTTCAAAAAATAAAAAAAAATGAAAGTTAGTCCCCGTGCGGAGAAAATGGTTTTTTTGAAATGAAAGCATTTCGAAGAAGTACTTCTTTGAGGCTCAGGTGTTTGATCACTAAACCATAAAGGCAATATTCACTCAACCATAAAGAAGCACCTGGTTGGCTGCCAAACAAAATGTGTGGTGTAATTTTGGAAGCTTAATTGTGATTGGAAACTATTAGGATATATACCAATTAGGGAAGCTGCTACGAGTGTCGTGAGAACAAGGGCATTTTTCATTTTGCTCTTTACGTATCCTTTTTGACTTCTCGTCGATGATCTTATCTTATCCAATGGTTCCGGAAGTAGTTTTACCTACCCTTTGATTTGAAAGAGACACTTTATCCATAATTGGAATACATTAGCTGGCCTAGCCAAGTAAAGTAAACTAATTTCCCAAGTGTTACGTTGCAAAAATAGGTAATTACCACTTACGTTAAAAATGAACCATAGGTATGTAAGCTGAAGAATCCACCATGTATATTTCCCATTCTTCAGTGTTTACAGCCGTTGTCTGCCACCTCTTTTATTTTGCAGATAACGGCCATCATTCCACCATTTACAATCACACATCAGTTCACACAGTGCTCGCACATCATGAATTATTAGAATAGAATACCAATCATGTCATGAAAAATATCAGAATGGGACATTAAATCGTTATTACTACTTGTTGATGCTATCAGTAATTACGCGTTTTAATTACCCTTCATCTATTCTTTTTGTGTGCGTGCTCTGAATGATGAGTTACTCTTGTTGTTTAATTAGGTAACATAACCACTCAAGATTAATTGAAATCTTGCATGTTACAAATTTTCTGCTATCATTTTTTATAAGCTGTTAGTACTTTCGTTTTTGAGTTACTTTCACATAAAAAAGAAGGGAACTGCCAAGAAAAAAGAGTTCACAGTTTACAACAAGTGGAAACGCGGATTCTTCCAGATTTACGGACTCCTTGGAAAGACTTGTGATATCAATTGGATCATTTCAATCATAAAGGATTGTTAGTTCAAAACATAAAACATCCATTCATTCTTCCAATCACGCAGTGTATTGTTCTTCAAAGCACAAAAATCATTTCAACATGGAGTATGATAATTGTGATCCAAAAACTGTCGTGTGAAACTATAACAGTGTTAAAGAACGTAGACGATCGGACTTTCAGATGGGCTTTCTGCTTAGCAGATCCGGAAGCTGAAAATCACTGGAAACATTCTTTTGGTCGTATTCATTTTGTACAAAGGAATTCAGCATGCAACCCAGGTTGCAAGAAAAGATTCGGACGAACGCAATGACGACTGTGGAAATAGAAATGGAAATAGCACCACAGCAAAATATTTGGTGCTATTCGTAGAAGGATTTTTGCAGTTTTTGCTCTACATAGCTTACTAAACGATCATAATCCTTCACTGTCGAGATCAGTTGATTAAGATTACGACAAGCCTCGAGGGAACTATGCTATAAATATGTGCAATGAATATCTTTAGGCCATATCTGCCTATTTATAGGAATGATTCATTATGAATGTGAGTAGGTATTCGTCTTTCTTCTACAAGCTCATTCCTCTCTTGACAGACGCTAAGTAGCGCAATGGATCAACTATATTACATTTACGACAGAAACACTAAGCTCTCTCACACCTTTTCCATTAGCCAGTATGTATTTGTGTATACCTAATTCAAATAAAATCAGATCATGACACAATATAAAGGATTTTATGGGCAATATTATTTTTATCTTATTTTTTTTTGGCTTTTGATGACCATGGACAAAGTGAAACTTTCTCTTCGGGAAAGTGCTCACTAGCCATTCCAACTCACTAAAAGAAAGAATCACATTGTATTGAGAAGCAGAAGCAGAAAGAAGCAGCTTTACTTCCAATTGCAACAGAGATTTTGCAAAGTTTTATGCTTGTTCTGAACTTGTTTTTCTTGTCTATATACTCCTGAATTACTTCTGATATATTACCAATAACGGCAATAATAAAATATACATTACGCTGTTTGTACCAAAAACCCATTACAAAGTTAAACGAATGGCACTACATTCAACATTAAATGTACTTTTGTCAATTCGTATTTTTTGCCTCATTCATTTCATTACAATAGTGCCTCCCTACAGAAACTTGGCTTTTACATACGATATAGGAAATGACTGTCTAAAACGGAAAGGAATGTACTAATGTACATTTCCAACTAACCGTCTTATTGGACAATTCATCCTAAGTATGCAGGCATAAGGCATATAACGACGCATTTTCAATGTTGAACAGCAAAATATGAATGTCACAATTTGTTGTGGCCATTTATACTTTTGGTGAAGTTAGGATGTTCCAAAAAGTTTACTCCGTGCAAAACCGTGGGAGTAAGGAGGTAAACAAACAAAAGTACTAATTTTATGACTAGCAGCAAAACTCAGTAAATACAAAGTTTTGTGATTACAACGAAAGCGAGTTTCTTTTTAAAGTCATTGCGAATGTTTGTCTCAGCAGTTTTTCTCGTAGCATACATAAAACTTGAATCTGAGGCATTACATAGTAGACGACAGTCCACACAACATAATGGCAAAAGATGCTCTTTTCATGCATTATTTAGAAATTTGTTTTATTTAGCACTGCAGTTACTCTCGGGTTTGGCAAATCATGTTTTGCTAATCTCTAAACTTAAATTGACCTTAAAGCTATGTCCGATTGCCATAATGTCTATTATTCATAGTTTTACTGGTATTGTGCTGAACAGCTGAACTAGTACAATTCAAGGTTTCAACTGCTTCATAATAATTTTGCTTCATTCAATGCATTATTTGTGTAAACAATCCCGGTTAGTTGTTTATGTTTTTAAATATTGCGACATCTAGTCATAGTCAGTACAATTTTAAAAACACATTTCCCCTAAAAGTTTTTCAGCGTGGAAAAGACCTTTACTCATTGTGCACATATCTGCAGTAAGGAGGAACAAAGAAACGAAAGAAAAAACGGCCTTCCAAAAATATACTAAAAAGTTCTTTCTTTCTTGTTCCCTTCATATCACAATCCATTTCTCAACAGATTCCTTTACTAATGCGGCCTTGTATGTCATATCCCTACGAGAGAGCTACATCTCATGATTCCAGTTTTTTCTCAATGACTTGGTTCTAAGAAACTTGTAATTTAGCAACTGCAGCAGTTCAGTTGAGTGTTGTACTGTACATTGTTCCTTCCATATTGTGTCTTTTTGACCTGCCTTCAAATTTTGGCTAAACATATTTCGTGCGCTGGGAGTTTCGCGTTTCGTTCCTTAGGACTTTGGACACTCTTTTAATAATATAAATGTTTACGTCAAACGAATTAGGTACTTTAAGAAAGACAATAAAATATGACTGGTACGTGCATAACTACAGAACAACTCTATACGTTGATTTTGTCTCCTTGTGTGTTTGATTTACTTGACAGTGCAGCAATGTTATTTCGTGGCAAAACAGCTGCATTCCGGATGTTGAATACGACATGAAATGTTGTCAGCCCACTTGGAGTAGACAACATAAAATGGTGAATGGCAATCTGTTTTTAGATACATCTTATTTTCGATTTTGGCAGGATACTTTATGCAACACGAAAAATTGCCAAATAATTTGCACTTTTCTCCCATTTTCTCATGCAGGAAAAAAAATCTATGTGCAGTGTACAAAGATTTTGGTACACATTGTGTCCCAGTGTAGGTCATACAGTCTATTAATAATGATAAGAGCCCACGCTTCTTTTGTGTTAGTTCATTCCTATGAAAGTATTATGTATTCTTCAATTGACTAGATGACCTTTTTGAAACCTTTCCTTTCATTGCAAAGTGAATTGATAGTGGTATCAATATACCCTGCATAGCATCCAAGAAAGTGTATCTGTGCATGAAAAAATCTACAAAAAATTCTTTCGTTCCACTATCCAGTCAGAATATGCCAAAATTGCCGATTTTCCCGCTGTTTTCATCTCATAGACAGGCCACGAATTGGTTGAGGCCAGCACACGTCAGTGAAAGTAAAATGATTAGGAAACAGTTGTAGCTGAAGATGAAAATGAGGCATATGATATGGGATGGGTCATATGAGTCAAGAAGTCGAGGTTCCCCTTGATATATATGTGGGATGTCTATTTATTGCACATCGTGACCTATTCTGAAATGAAGCAATAATGCAACCAAACTTTTGTATCTACAGCATCGAAAGAAATTTAGGTTTACCCCAAGCCTGCCCTACACGAGTTTATCAAAAAGCAAGGAATCATTTCTAGGAAAAAAAAAACATAAAATTTTAGATAGCCCCCTGCTGCGTCTGAAAAAACTTTCATAGGGACGATGGTAAGCCATGTTGAATATTTTGTGGAAAGCAGTTCCTTTTTACGATCTGTTAATCTGACTACAAGGGATGATTTATTTTCAAACATTTAGATCAAAACCCCTTTAGCAAGCTATGTGTTTTCTCTCTGGAAGGGAGTTAAAAAATCCAAGGAGAGAATTCAACACAATCTTTTGCATAATGGACCACAACCAAACTACCAAATAAGTGAGAAGAAAACGTAATTTTGACCATACTTTCACTCTCCCTTTCACTTGTTTACTTCAGAGAATATATAACAGCTGCATAATACATCTTCTTTCTTCAAGAAAGTAAGAAAGTAGAAGGTACCCTCATGATTCATGCCACCATACGGCTTCTGGCAACTTTAACACAAATTTTTCATCTCGTTCACATCTTTCCTTCACATTCCTCCGAATATCTTATTCTCACCCACTTAAAAACTACTCCAAACCAACTTATGAATTCATATTTGATTATTCTATTGACTTATAGCGAAGAATACACAAGATATGTGATTTGCTCAAAGCTACTTATATAACTCACCATTTATGTTCATCTTTTATATCTATCCACCGTGTACGCTTTGCTCTCATATCATCAATACGATTTCCCAATTACTCTTTCATAATATTATCCTAGAGGTAAAAAGGCATATGCTTGCTATTTTGTAGAAGATTTTGTAGGTATTCACTCAAAGCGGACCAGGAAACCTTTCACAAAACCCAGTAAATACCCCCGTAGAAGCCAATATCTGGCAAAGTGTGCAAATTTTGACGGCAGATTTATGATGTCCATTTCTCATAAATACTTATTACCTAGGGACATGAGGAAAAACTGCTGGTGAGTCCTGTGCGAGTAAATAATAGGATGCGAGGAGAAGGAAAAAAAGAGAAAACCTTATTTTTACAGGAAAGATTTTTCCATCATCTTCGTTTCTTGAAAAAATTGTATTTTTCTCTTTCTCTCTAGTAAAGTCAGTTTCTGCTGTAAAAGTAATGATGAAGAGATGATATGATTCCAGTCAGAGGTGCAATATTTTATCCGGAGAACGCTCAAACTTTTTTATTAATCATGTGCTTTTCTCTTCCCACTGGCTTTCACGATGGGTAATACAACAGTGTGTAGAGCAATCTGGGTGAAGGAACGAATGAAAATGAATGATTTACTAAAACGGTGTTGGATAGTGCAGTGTCATGAATACGTTTGGAAAATGAATGAACGGGCAATACTTAATACGCATATACATCTATGTAGGTATGAAATTCTGTATGATGGCTTGTTCCGAAATGGTCTTTTCAGTCAGAAGTTGATTGCTTGGAATACAGAAAGAAAATGATAAAAAATTGTTCTTGCGTAAAAAGATACTCACAAGTGCAGAACAAGCTTTATACACTTTACTTTCACCAAGGCTTATGCTCAAAGCATTCTTGCCGTTTAGCATCGTTTGACGACTTTTATGAACCGAAAAGGCTAAAAAGACTTATTAATTGAAAACATAAATATTTTTGTTATTCGCCTCATTCACTCTCAAGTTATGTGTTCACATAAGATATACTGGCCAAATTTACTATTTTCTTTCATCTTTTTACAGTTCATCCACCATGATCACAAAAATACATAATATGTGAAAAGAATGTGTTTGCTGGAGAGTCTAAGGCTTTTCTGTTCTCACACAACTTTCATCTCCCATCTAAACATTTCATGAGTGAACATGATTTTCCCATTGGGGTTCAAGAGCGTCCTTCACATCAGCTACATATTATACATATAACGTGTGTGTGCCATTTGACAAGCTTCATAAAAGCCGACAACGACAAGGAAAATGACGATGGAGAATGTTAACTTGCTCAACCAGCAGCACCAGCAAAATGCATTACAACTTTATTTAGTGGAACGAAAAAATGCAGACACGAATATTTTGCACTTTAATTTTTCCCAGAATAATGTAGAAGTAGGATTATGCATTAGGCAACTATTTCGCGGTGTGACAAAACACAAAGGACGAATGTGTAAGGTCTAAACGTGCCCATTACACCCTGAAAGAGAGAGAGAGGATGTCAGCTTTTGTTTTTACGAGCTCATTTGAGCCCACGACAACAATTTACAGCCACAGAATAGCAAAAGGACTCAACTAAATGGCGACATCATCTAAACGGCACACGGGATATTGAGAATCCCAATTCCTGCTTCGATATGCACGATGTTCATTTATTTAACGTGAAGCGAAAACGCTGAACCAGCTTACAGTGGTTAACTGTATGCTCCAACTCTTTTAAGTACTTTAAGTACCCCACTTTACTCCATCTCTATGAGCGACTCGTCTCTGGCAATTTTCTTCTCTCACGCTGTACACAATGCGTAC
>JAQIXX010002216.1:0-26099 GCA_034700605.1 Willowsia nigromaculata
CATAGCCTTTACCGATTCCTCCTCGAGATCCCCTCCGTAGTAATGACTGCTGGTTATCTACCCTTTGTCCAAAGTAGGATGAACCTCCACCTTGTGGTGCTCTAAATCTTCCTCTGTCATTGTACGGTCTTCCAAGGAGAGAGCCTCTTGTATTGCCCCGGCCACCTCGAACGTTAAAATTGTCCATACCGGATCTCATACCTCCTTTGTTGTAAGCCGCCGCTACTGAACCACTTTGTCCTGATGATTCTAATGCAACAAAATCATCAACATGGAGAGAGGGTGGTCGAGAAGTGTTTGGTGGCCGAGATCTAAATGGGTCTAAGCCTCTTCCAGAACCACTCGACATTCCTCTTCCAAACCCGCCCCGCATTCCACCTCGCATGTGGGAACCGAACGGCTTCCTGTGGGTGGTGAGCTGTACCAGTACGGAGTGCGTGGGATTTTCCATTGGAAGCTTTACTTTTGTTCTCTCATTGATTCCCACGGCTGCGTCTTCCTTATCGATATTATTGGTACCATCACCCGATTTATAAAATCTTTCTAGCTCCTTCGCCATATCCAGATCTGGAAAAAACGATTGGCAAAGTTCGTTCAAATCACAGGAGACCAAGTCCGACTCGGAGTAGTCAGCGTCCAGATCGAACGCTGGGGGAATGGATGTTAGCCAGAAGGGTGGAAGATTTTCAGAGCCGAGCTTTTCTACTATCACAAACACAGGTCGCTTGCTAAACAGTTCTTGGAGTAAGTCTGGTGATGGGAGTAGTGTTTCCGCTGAAGCTTCTCCTGATTCATGTTGCTCTTCCAAAAACTCCAAGACTGTAGTTAACATAGTCGTCGTATTCTCCACTTCAGTGACTTCGATAGTAACCTGTGTCTGAGAGGATGGATTTTCGTTCAGCCTTGTCAAAAACTTTGATAGAACTCTTGACAGCTTGGCAAGCGGATGCGCTGAGTTGGACCATGGCGAGTGTTTCAAAGAGCTTTCATCTTCATCCTCATCAGTTGCCTCCATCTTTGTCTCCGTCTCGTCTTGAATGTCTTCTTCTGTCTTGTACACTCCGTTCCAATCAACTGCAGTTTTGAATTCTTGTTTTGTCAACACACTTGCTCTATTTGTCACATTGCTTCCGGTTCCATGTCGCGGAGATGTCAAAGATCTCAAAAGCTCTACGGTTGACGAAATACATGACCATATCGCATCAAAAGTCTCTGTTTTTGTCAAGTCAGTCTCACTTAAAGTCACCAGAATGTTTTTGAAAAGTCCAGGCAACTTGTCAATACAACTTCTCATATGGTAGAAGCCATACTCGGTCTCTGATATAATTTCCAGTCCTCTTAAAACTCCTTCCATCACACGACTATCAGATAACTTGTAAGGAGTGCTGCAAACATATTGGATGAATGCGTTGCAAATTGTGATGAATAAATCCTTTGGAGGGAGGGAATTGGCTAGTACAAACTTTGAATCAAATATTTTTCCTGTGAAACCATACATGGGCACAATCATGTTGATCTCTTGGTCACATAGACTCTGGAAAACAGTGACAATATTTTCTTGTGCCTGTACATGGCTTGGAGGCAATGGCGAGGATAACCCACTGTTATTTGTGAGCACACAGCAAAATTGAGTAATTAAGTCTGTATATTTTTCATCAAGTTTGAGAACTCCACGAAGAGCTTGCATGATTCCACTTTTGATGGTGCCAGAGTTATTAACAAGTGACGATAAGAATCCAAGAAGCCTTGCCGTGTTTCCAGAGCAGGACAGTAGCTTTGGGTTCTTTGATTGGTCCAACCATGCCTTGATTGACAAGTTCTGCGACGTGGATGTACCTGCGGCTTGCACTTGAGCATCAGTCTGCTGTTGTTGAACCTCCATGTCACTTTCGATTGACAACTGAATGGCATCTAAAACTGCACGGCAAACCACCATGCAGGTGGATGCGGACAAATCCGCCAATTGGACACATAGACGCTTTAAAAGCATAATTAGTCTGGAATTCGTCGACCCACAAAGAATCCCAATCATTTCTTGAATCCTGGAAGAAAGTCCATGAATATACGCACTCCATAGTCTTCTCAGTTTAACGTTTTCCATGCACTCTGCTTCCGTGAGGGGTATCTTTGATGCAATTGGGAGAGGTAATGGAAGTAGCTCTGAAAAGATGCTCACACCTGTAAGGAAGGTGGCAGGTTCTTCCATTGTGTACTTTATGATTTCAGATACTACGGCTGTCCAAGTGCTCTTGTTCAATTCTTCCTCTGATTCTACCCCTTGCTTTAGCGCTGGAATTGTATACGCCAGTAGAGACCCGATGATGTTTTGGGCGATTGCTCGAGATCGTCTATAGCACGGTGCAGAAGATGGTATATTTTCCATCACGCTGTATACTTTCAGTAAAACTGGAATA
Organism: Willowsia nigromaculata; assembly: GCA_034700605.1. Lineage (NCBI taxonomy): Eukaryota > Metazoa > Arthropoda > Collembola > Entomobryomorpha > Entomobryidae > Willowsia > Willowsia nigromaculata. The sequence goes on from JAQIXX010002216.1 coordinate 2,415, forward strand.
GCCGTTGTATCCTTGAATTCTGTAAACAAAAATTGACAAACGTCATAATAAAAGATTGGTATGATGGCTGATGGCATATACCTAGTAAACTTTTAAATTGGATTGCGTTACTGCTTACCTGTCTTTCTAACATGAACCACTTGCGAAAAAATCCTACGGAGAATTCTAAGCATGGGTGACAGTAAATTCACTAGTGCGTCTCCTTTACCAGTGACAAAGGTAAAGCACTGCGTTCCCGGCTGGGCGTTCAAATCGTCTGTTATTTTTTGAAGAATAGATACAAAAGTTGATACTGCATCCAAACTATGTAGCTTGACAAGGGCAACTTCGTACTTTAGCTCTTTGATAAGCATTTCATCAACGTCAGCAGCAATACAATTCCGCACGTCATCAAATTGGCCAGGAACAACTAAATTATATTCAAACCATAAAGGCATTACTAATAATGTTTTCATTATTTTTAATAAAAGCAAAGCTAAATTGAGCATAAATCAATATTCTGGCTTCATAAATACCTTGCGAACTTAACAGCCTCAATGCAGTAATCATTTCTGGTGGATATCCCCAATTGCTTCTGTCACTTCTCTCTCGCAGAAGCGTATCCTGGTTGGACTTGATAACACTAAAGAGATCTTGGATTCCTTCTAAGGTGAACGACGTAGGATTCAGAGTTAATCTCAAAAACGGGGTAATATCAGACAAGTTTCCCACTAGTCCCTCTGGATCTTCCTCCATCTCACTGACAATTTCGTAAATCTTTGCACCATGCTACAATTTAAAAAACCAAAAATCATTTTTTTAGATTCAGATTTTTTAGAGAAAAATTCAAATTCGATTTAATTTTTTGATTTCCTTGAGTCCTTACACGCATGAAAAAGTCTGAATTTTCTCCATTTCGAACAATAAATCCCACGATCCTACTGGAATATCCTCGTCGTACAGTTTTGTCCATGCAGCTTAGAGAGTTAAACCTGGAATCTTCTGTAGGCTTCAAACATTTTAACAACGGTAGAATAAGATCTCCAATTGTTAGAGTGCAGGATAAAGCTTGTCTCCCCAACTGTGTGGCTAAAAATGAAACAAGAGTTTGCAGGCAAGCGATATCCTCATTCTTTTCCTCCTCCAACACTCCTACGACTTTCTGATCATGATCAACCACCGATTCGCTCAGTTTGTCAATACATCTGATGACCTCAAGGCAGTGGCAGGCGTAGAGTGCTGTGCTATTCCCATCATCCTCCAACTGGGCTAATGTTTTCAGTAAAATTGTCGTCGATTCCACTTCACTACACAAATAGATAAGTCCAGGTTCCCATTCTAACAGAATTGAGATTATCTCACTGACCAGCCCTCCAGTTCTTCCATACAAATCCTTATTGTTGACAAGCGCTGTACAAAGTCTGATAAAATGATATTGTTCCAAGGACTTGATAAATGAGATTTTTGGGTCATGGCCTGTAACCGAAGTTGGTGGCAATTCAACAAGACTTCCTGCTGGGAGGATTCTTAGCGGATGAGACAAATACTGATCGACGTTCTTGGCCATATCACGAAGTGTTTCCAAAATATGTACGCAATCGTCAACATCCTCAGCTTCTACAGATGTACTCAACTCTGCTGAGCTATTCTTTACAATTCCCAGCACGGAGCCTTCAAACTTGCTGAGGTCTTCGAGGAGCTTAACTTTCTTCAAAAAGGATCGTATAGAGAAGGCGACACGGGTGCCCACGTTTTTTTCCAGTGAGAACTCAAGCAGTTTGTTATAACTGGTGCTATCGTCGTCCTCATCCCCAACAAATGTACGAAACCCAAACTTGGTGAGAATAAGACAGTCTAGTGCCCGCAAAATTGATAGGCGCATGGTTGTGCTCATGTATTGCTCCTCAAATATTTCCACCAGCTTTTGGGTGATGTCTTTTCCACCTTCCACCACATCTTCGTCCAGCCTATGCTCGAGTAAATGCTGAATGACATTTTCTCCACACAGGGCAAGTGCGTGAATCAGCTTTATTCCAATTCTGATATGGCGTGTTTTGTAGGGTAATGATGCCTGAGCTTTGGCCAACTCCAGATCCACTCCAATAGTTGTCCAATATAGTAAAGCCTCCAGGATTTCTGATGAGCAAATTAAAAAAATAGCTTGTAAACATTCAACTAGCAAGTGAAGTTAGTGGCTTGACACCAATGCATATTTACCTTTAGACACTTCGCTTTCTGCATTACAAACTCGTGGTATAATGGGAACCAAGTCTTCCATGTCTTGCACCCACGACTCGATTTTCCCATTGCTAAAATTGCTTTTTGACCATTCTTCCGCCTTCAATGTCACCAAATCAAACATTTCCTGTGTTGTTTTTGCCACAGGGCCTAGGGTTTGTGATACTTTGTAATTCTGAAACAATTAATGGAGAGCTTTATTATATCTTTAAAAAAAACAATCCAATCAAGATTTTAAACTGCTTATTAAGTACCTTCAACGTTGCCACTTGAAAGCTATCTGAAAAAGGGTTGAAGGAAGGTCCAAAAATATGAGTCCATTGCTCCTCCCATTCACCATATTCGTACTCTGGAAAGTCAGGCATTTCTTCGTCACTAACAATTTCTTCGATTCCTGCTTCCGGAAACTCGTCTAGCAAGCAATCATCTTGATCACTCAGCGGTTCAATGGCAGGTGAGGGAGCCGGCACAACATCTTTGACGGGAGGCGGCGTTGTTACACTGACCTTTTCAGTAACACTACTGATTGCAGTGGTTTCCTTCTCTGTAATGTCTTCAGCATCTTTGGAAATTCAAAAAAAAATTTAGATATTGATACAGTTGAGACACATTAGCATTTTAAAAATAGTGAAGCATGACTCCGTTGATTTACCTTCCTCCTCGGGGAATACTTCTCCATCAGAAATATCTTCCGCGTCCTCAACCTCTGGTAGTATTAGTGGTGCGGCTGGAATAGGCTGAACCTGTGGCTTGATGATACTCTCCGATTTTCCTTCGAAGTGGTCATCAGAGCTCAAATCAGATTCCGCATGGTCTCTTTCTCTGTCAATAGGCTCTTCAGTATATAACTGCTCATCTCGACTGACGATTGAATAGGTAGAGTCAAACTTGACACGAGTAGTAATGGTGGGAATCGCTCTGGGCGGTTCTGCATCTAATCCACGTTTGGATTCTGAAATCGGCGTTGTCGGAGCAGCGGTAGGTTTCGTAGGCAAAGGGTCAGAACGATTATCTTCTGATGTGTTTGGAGATACCAAAACTGCTTCTGTTGACGAACTTGCTGGCTTTTTCGGAGAATCTACATCCATGGGTGACATTGTTAAATCTACGGGAGATGTAATCTCTGCAACAGCACTTGTGTTTTGAACGGAATCCACAGCAGGCTGTTCTATCTTTGGCTCTTTGAGTGGCACCTCATCTACTGGAAAGCCGTACACAGCTAAAGTGATCGTAGAGTATACCCCTCGGACAATCAGTCCATCAGTTATCACCTGCTCTTCTGGGTCTACAGTTAAATGAATTTTGCATTTGTCATTGAAACTGAAATTTTGAAGCAAGGTGAACGCTGACTTTGATGGGACCTGTAGGTCATTATAGTAAAACTCCAGATCTAGCTCAGACGGATTCGTAGCTCTAAAAATGGAAAAAGCACATATTTTTAAGATTAAAATAAATTACTAAAAAGTGAAGATGCATTCCAATCAAAATTTCATGACGCTGGTTAGTAGCCATACCCAAGCTGATAAGATCCAGTTGATAGGTTCACCGTCGCCCCCAAAGGAATAACCCGTATCTCCCTGATTTGAGTGGGTTCCTTGATTTGTATCAAATCAGCATTTAATGCCTGCAAAAAAAAATAATAGGCAACAACTTTTCAATAAATTGGATTCTTTTTCCTCTCATTCATTAACTTTTTTAGACTAAATACGCGGCTTCTTACATTGCTATCGTCATGAAAAAATGTCCCTAGAAAGATAAGCTTCACTTCATTCTTCTTGCCGGTTTGAGAATGCTTTCCTTCATCCTTCACTATTGGAATCCCTTTGATTGGTGTGGAATTAGTGAGAATCCCCAGGGCAGATATACTACCCGTGCTCATTGATAAGTCCATTTTACTGCAATATAATCCAAAATAATACATGTATTCATAAGAATTCACTCATCAAATTCAGTCATCATCATGAATGCGTTCCTTAGCTAATGTCTATCTGGAAATAAAATAGATAACTTACTTGTTCAAGGGCTAAGTACAGTGGTTCTTATAGTTTTCACACATAAAATGCATCATCAGAGTTTTCACACCTCAGCTGGTTTGGTTGACCACTGTCGCGTCGGCACACTATTTTCAACTCCACAACCGTCACCAATAATTTAAGGTAAGTAGAAAAAAGGGCTTATCCGCTCCCTGTGGAGATGAATCAAAGACTTAAATTCTTAAAGCACAATACAATACAAAATTAAAGCACAATACAATTAAAGTTTAGCTGTCAGAGTCTTCCTGACAGCGATATCGACTTCAGCTGCAAATCAACCCAAAAAACAAAACAATCGGCTTGGCTTTTGGAGTGGATTTGAGATGGCAAGTTTGCGCCGAGTGCAGTACAATCTGCAACTTGAGCTGATGCATTTATTATGAAGGAATCAATACAAGCTCGTATAACAACAAGCTGCAAGGCTACGACGAAGAAGAACGGAAAGACAAAACAAACAAGGGCATATCGAATGAAACGTGTGTTTTTGTTTTTCTGCTTGACTTTGATATGAAGTGAAAGTCACCTGTAAGGCCTGTACTGTTGTCTTCTTTTCCTGAGTAGGCACCTGTATCAGGCTCTTCCTACATTACTTACTTACTTACTTGTTAGCCCTCCTGCCCACACATTACGATAAGCCTAGCCAGTTGATTATCTGCGGATTATACTATACTTATCTGTGTACAGTTTGTGGTCATTTTTTTCATTGCTTTCATTATGCAGCATTCAATTGACCTCAATTTTTAGGCAGGAGAAGTGTGGACGCAGTTGACATTTGTCAATTTTCTTGGGAAAACGGTGTGAGGAGAGGTCTAATTAATTGGTATACAGTTAATACAGTGTGCTATATGGATGATGCATTCATTCTGTGTTGTATTCTGTACTCCGGAAGTTGGAAGTCTTAACTGTACTAATAGTTATAGTTAAGAACGTACGTCACACAGTGAAGCTCATACTTACCTGCAGTTAGTATGGTAGATTGGGCTGATCACGTACGACGTGACAAATCTTACAGTTCTCGGCTTATTGTCCATTTTTCTTCAATTCTTTGATTGCTCTGAAGTTTTGCGTTTGAGTTTTGAGAGGTAAGTTGATAACCAGTTCTTGTCATGTTAATTCATTTGATACCTGTTTCAATCTAAAATACACAATTATACCAATTGGTTGGTGTCCGTGTCCATATGCCTTAATTAATTGAACCTCTTTAATCTAATCATTCAATTCAGGAATACCAGAAACGGATAACAGAGGATGATCTTACAAATATTATGCTAAAGTTGGGAGAATCGATTTCAACCACAATCGGAAGTAGCGTCAGTAATGTGGATGCTTTGAAGGAGGATGACGCACAGCCTGATGACGGTATAGCAAAACATTAATTTCAGTGTTTTTATGAGGCAAGTTAATTTATTTGTGCATGCTATTTTAAAAAGGTTGATTTTTGTTTTCCGTTGACGTCTTGATGGACTGTGCAAGCATTTCATTTCTGATTATTTTGTCATTTTTACAGGTTTGAAACCTGGTCCATCCAGAAGTAAGTCGCCTTCAGGAACGAATATTTGCACATCGTACTTTGAAAGCATCAAAGAGATTTCTGTTCAGCATTCATCCGGGAGCGTTCATCACAAAGGTCCGTATAAGGACATCTTCAAGGTTTTTGACCCTGGAGTGATTCAGCCACCCAACGACGAAGAAGTTTTACCTTCTACTAGTATGTCACTAGCAGTGGAATCAGAGTCAAAGGAAAACGCTGCTTGTTCGTCCGCAATGATGTCGAGTACCAGAGTTGAAAACGCTAACAACAAGCAAGGTGACCTGCTAGAGCAAATGATACTGGCTGGTCAATCGGAATCATATGAGGAGGCTGTGAGTGCTCTAGCAAATGTGGAAGGATATGACACAGAATCTTGGGGTTCAGCAGTGGACATCAGTGACACGTCGTGTCCGTTCTATCCAACTAAACTAACGTGCGCATTGGAGCCAGCAGAATTCCTTAAATTCTTGGAGGAATCATCCGATTCAGAGGAGTCCCCAGAAATTCCTTCTAACGATTCTAATATTGTCGATTCGGCAGTTTCATCTAGTATAGCGCTGTCGCTTACCTCTGTGAAAAATGAAGCAGATGATATGTACGTAGATGTCGAGGGAAATTTTGAAGACCAATACCTAAATGCTAACAATCATGCAGACAATAACGAGATAGCCGCTCAGGACTACGTAGATCCTTATTTAATTCCCACCGACCCCAGACGTCCCCCAGCAGTTAGAGAATACGCGGATTATTTGAACAAGGACATCAATGAAATCCCAGACGAAGTCATAACCGCAGACTTTGTTCTACACTTTGTACTTAAAGATGTTAATGATGATGATGAATTTCCGCTGGTGCAGGGTCTTGCAAATGAGTCAGTTGAAGACGCCTTGGCATCTGAACGTGCCAGTGCGTCTAGCAATGTAAGGATCGAGAAGGAGAAAACTGTTATGGAAACAAATACAGTATCGACGGAACTTTGTACCTTGAATAAAAATAGTGAAGCCAAGCACGAAGAAACTGAAAATGAAAGTAATTCCGAGGCCTCCGTATCAGTGTTGAAAACTGAAGACGAAACGAATAAAACGGAACCAGTGTTGAAAACGGAGCCAGTGCTAAAAACGGAGAATCACGAGGTTACAGAAAGTAAAAGGAATACAACGGAGCCAGTGTTGGAAGCGTTCGAAAATCAGGAGGATTCTGAAAACAAAACGAATACAAAAGATCAAGTATTGGAAACGTTCGAAAATCACGAGGTCTCTGAAAATAAGACGAATACAACGGATCCCGTGTTGGAAACGTTCGAAAATCTCGAGGGCTCTGAAAACAAAACAAATACAACGGAGCCAGTGTTGGGAACTTTTGAAAATCACGAAGTAAAGGAACCCGAGGAATACATCGAGGAGCCATTATCAAAAGAATCAGAAAGTCAGCAAGTAGCTGAAGGCAAAGTATTAATAACTGTCTTGACTTCGGTGCCTGAAGCGTCAGAAAATCCCCCAACCGAAGATATGGCAGAAAGTAGGAAAAGTTTTGACAGCGAGAAAGAGAAGGTTTCGTCTGCTTCTGATGATATTGTTGCCAAACCTGGGTCTAGTCTTCATGCTGGGCAAGAATCGTCCAGTGCTCCCAGTGGTCGAGTGCAACGTACTTGGTCACAATTGTCAGTTGCTTCGTCATCCTCTTCGCACTCATCAATAAGACCTTGCAGTGTGGTTTTGACAAGACTGTCCATGAACTCGCCTATCCCTTATCGACTAGAAGCTCAAAATGTCAAAGACTCTAATTGTGAAGAGCCTGAATCACAGGAAGTCCTTGTTCCTGAAAAGATAAATAATCAACTGCCAGCCGCTACCATTTCAAAAGATTGTGTTGCTGAACCCGACAAGGGAGCAAATGAGGAGATAGATGGGTTACCATTACCCACTCATCTAGGGACTGTACCACCAAAAAGTAGGAAAACTGCTAAATCTTCAACTAAACCAAGGCGATCAAACAGTCAAAATGCAAAAGCTTCAGCTTCCAAGTCGGAGTGCAAGAACATTGTCTCAATGGAATATACCGTCAATAAAGTGGCCAAGTCAAAGACAAGTCGCGAAGAAATAAATAATGATGAAACTTTGTCCCAGCACGAAAATATTGATAATACCTTGCCCCAACCCGAAAGTAATGAAGATGTTTTGCCCCAGCCAGAAGAAGCTTCTGTGAACAATGAAGCCGACAGCTCTAGAAGTGGTACAAAGGGAAGAAAATCGGCAGGCAAGAGGGGATCCAAATGCGACAAGGATACAGAAGTGGTCGCAAAGAAACCCAAGATTCAACAATCTCCCAAGAAAGCTTTGAAATCTATTGCCGACATGACTTTCAAGGAAACTCTCGCATTCATAAAAACAGAGTCGAGTAAACCGGAACCTGACTTTGATCGGTTATCTGAAGCTATGACGAGGACATATGAAAATCATAGGAAGCCCGCGTATGAGAAGATTGATGTGACCATGACCAGAATTATGAAGTTTCATGGTTTGTGTCATTACAAAATGGTAATAGCTTACAGCTCATAATTTTGACTGTTTTTAGTGTTGGAGTTTTTAGTAGTAATGTAATCTTAATTTTAACGACTTTTTAATCAATATAGGTTAAAGAAGAGTACGGTAGAATCCGGGAAGACATTAACAAGATGGAAGCTTTGGAACGAGAGCTGGATGAAGTATTTCAGAAGGCATTGGAACCTAATAAAGTTAAACGGAAGAAAATAGCTGGCCCAAAAAAGGAGAAGCATGCAGTTTGGAAGAAAGCAATCAAATTATGGGAGGAGAAGCAGCCGGATCCAAACTATCGCCGTAAGTTGTGTGCATGAATTACGAGAGCTAGTTCTTCGAGATTTTAAGATGGTATCTATTAATCTGTTATATGTAATTGTTAACATTTTACCAGGAATTCTTGGAATTCTGACCGTCTGCTTTGAGTTTGCAGAGGATAATGTGGTTAACGTGCTATGCAGAATTTTAAAGGAGGTGAGAAATTAATCATCACGGAACAAAATTGCATGTATCATTTACCATAGTCTTATACAAGTTTTAACTATAATCTGCGTTTTAAATTGTAGGGAGAAAATTTAACAAAGTCCGAGATTATGACAATCACCACACCGAAGATTGTTGTGAATGAAGATGATCTTTTCAAAGCAGAAGAGGATTCAGAGATTTGGATCTATGTCGATGGCACAAAGTTCTTGAAAGTTCCCAACATCTATGAGGCGGTTCTCAGCGCATTTGCGAGTTATTACATATGCAACATTGCGTACCCCTCCGAATTGAAGGCTCTCCTTGAGTTTTTCGACATGTTGAATGGAAACTCTCAGTCAACGTATTCTAAAACAAAAAATATATTTTCATTGTCTCACAAGTGATATAATGCGATATTATATTACTTTTGATGACAAAAATATACTAATATGCATGAGCATGGATGCATGACTGGAACAGCATGGATGTTTTACCTTCATCATCATAATAGACTTGTTGTCTAGATCAATTAGATGTGCAATTTTTTATCGGGCTTAAATATGTTTATTTAATTCCACTACAGTTTTAGGAAGCCCAGCAGCAACCAAGAAATCTGGCCGCCATCAAAAATTAACGGTAAAGCATTTTTTCTGTAAGTGCGGAGGTGAAGAATCAAATCAAATATAGATATCGTCTACGAGCATAAATATATCAAGCAAAAACTCAGTCAAGTAAGTCAAATAATTCAATCAAACGCGCTATATGTGATACAAATACATGTGGATATCATAAAATGCATAATATGTGTATTTATTGTATTTTTAATTTTTAGTCAATCGAAAGCATAATAATGCGTAGGTTAAGAAAAATGTGAGTTATTCTCTTTAAGTATTATTTATATAAATATGAATGTTTAAATACATATCACGAATATTTGATCAAAATGTATTGTATTTTTGTTAATTTATTTTATTGTTAAGTTTCGAAATATTATGTATTGTGTATATTATCGCCCTTCTATAAATTTTCCTAATCATCAATATACAGTCTTAACATAATTTTAGTTTAGCTTTATGAAATAAACACTATTTCTTTAAAACACGAGTCATAAACATATTGAGCTTGTCGTTATTTTTATAAGTTTGACTAAAATGTTTTATAAGACTGTGTTTCCACATTTGTGAAAAAATGTCATAATAAAATAAAATATAGAAAAGCGAGTGAAAGTTTTCATGTACATTAAATTGTTTATGTGAATTGGCACTACCACCTTTTTGCATAGCATGCTTTCTCATCATTAGATAGATAGAGAATCATAATTTACTCTTCATCTTCGTATCATTTGATGATGGCTCCAATTTTGCATTATCTCTGGAAATGAAATACGAAAGACATTTTGGTTCATGGTACATAAGAAAGGGTACTCGCAATCATCTTCTATTATGGTAATGATGGCCATTTGTCATTTCGAGTTAGTTAATGGCCTCCTTAATACTTTCATCAAAGTTTTTGTCGTTTTTCGAAAGAAAGTACGTGAGATTTCAGATCTTTCAATGTTTTTTTGCGTCTTGAATGACGTATGCTGCTGAAGATGATGAGGAGAACGCTGTGTCGCATATTATATAATGGCTTAACCAACATAAATGGCTTAGCTAGTACAATATGTAGGTAGTGCATGTATTGTATGTATAAAATGTTTATAAGTATTTTCACGATTTCCGTTTGGTACTGTTGTAATGCCGGAACAGGATGCATTTTGGTAAAATATATTGTCTGCTTCTATCTTCAATATCTTGGAATTTCTATATAACTTGTAAGTATGCACTTTCTTTTCTGCTGTTCACTTTTACTTGTTCACTTTCCCATTTTCTCTTTCTAGTCCTTCACATTACTTTCCTTTCAATTCTCTTTTTCAACCCTCCAATGTTGAGCTTCCTTCCGTGGAGTCCTTTGCTTGCGTCATTTTTGAGGAGATGGGAAACGGTTACGTTCTAAGCATTGTGGTATAGAATATTAAACATCTTATATCCTGCCTGCGGCTATATAGGGATATGGTACACAGACTCCAAACACAATCAATCGTAAAGTCAATATTTCGACAAGGTTCCCCCAGGGAAAACCACGAGATTATGATTACGCTCTCATAAAATGGCACGAGGCATGAGTATCATCGTTTTTATTTTCTTCTCAAAGGTCACAATAATACGGTTTTGTATCAGTGCTTGATTGAAATTGATTCATTACTTTGAAAATGATGCGCAAATCTGTAGGATAGTCAACGGATATTTTTACTTGTCATTACATGAGTAATTGTTCCGTTCACTCATGTAATATCTGAGCAATACAAAATCGAATTGACAGTCATGATGAGTGACTCGTGACCTTGGAAGAATTAAGCCTGGTTATGACGTTCACATTGTTTCATGGGTTTGTCTTTAAGATGCTATACAACAAAAACTACACACAACAGCTTTGATCCAAAACTACTTCAATTCTAAAAATGATGCCTCTCTCTTGGGAAATCTTCAGGGATTGAAAAACTACATATATACATGCATACAGATACATGACTAATATGACTATATGAGTATCATGCATTCGACTTTTGGAATATTATGTTAGTATCACGACGCGTTCTTATGCCGCGATTACATTGCCCTATGAAAATTATGAGAAAGTGATGAACGCTGACTCTCTGACCCAGGTGTCAAGTGTCAGTCAAGTGTTTCTACTGAAAAAGTGTTTAGGTACTTATTGTACTATGATTAATTATTATTCTGGTCTGCCCTATAGCGTGAAAAGTGAAATGATATCATAACTCGTAATAATGCTCATTAATATGATAAATGGGTTTGGTGACGAAACGGAAATAGGTACTTACCAACATTCCATGTTTATCTTGGTAGGATTTTTTGCGACAAAAAGTTTTGCATGCATGATGATAGCCTCCAAAATAGGATTTCCCACTTGCTATTAAGCTGGAGGAAATCTAATAGGAGGCAGTCATGTATAATTGAGCTCATGCTTTATGCATCGTTGTGTTTATCCTGGAGAAATTATTGATACTTTTAAGCAGTAAGGAAGCCATCATCATTGTGTACTATTGTCTACGTAAATACAAACAATATGCTATTTGTATTAGGAGGGAGGACGAAATGTTTTCTCTTCGCTGCGTTTGGGCCGGCTGCTATACAGAAGCCGTGTGAAAGTAGAACTACACCCTCTTTTCTGGCAGTTTTGCCCTTCCAATACGCAACACAGTGAATCTATAGATGGAAACATTTACACACAGGACTACAAAAGTAATGTGGGGATTGGGAAGAGTGAGTTACGTAAATGCTATCTTGAGCGTCATCCATCCAGCGAGTTGTAGTTTTCTGCGCTGGGAAATGTAGCACTATGGGACGTACAGTGAGGACAACGCAGAGAAAGAGACTCCAGCAATCAGTGGAGTTATATGACAAAGATGAAGAGGGCCGAAGCGAGAGAAAGCCCAACTGCCCATTCTATATGAAGATGTAGCTTGTCTCGCTTTAACAATTCTTGCCTTTCTCGCTTTCACAGCGTTACATGCATACCTATTATCTCTACATAGTTGTTGGTTTACTTTCTCTTTCGATTCAGAAGACTTGCACAATGCCCACACTCATCGACTCAGGTACATTAAGGAGTGTAACACGGAGCACGCGATGTGTGTGTTTCTTGTGTACCTACCTATTCAAAAGTGTAACAGTAACAGTGAAAGCGTTCAATATAATTTTCTGTAGGCAGAACTCAATCTACAGTATTTATTCTCGGCTTTGTAATAATAATTGTTTGCAAGGATGAGAACATCGCATTTTTTGCAATGATAACCATAAATAACGTGGAATGACAAACGGATCATGAATACGCAGCTGAAAATCATGTTGAGTATGAAAATGCATGCATGAAAATGAGCAGTATTGCATTTTGGTTTGAGTAACAATAAAATCCTACTATTGTGTAATGTTGCAATGTATCTTCTTTTAAATACCTACCTGTATGTGTCAAGCACAATACTGCCTATCTATACAGAAACGCTTGCATACACGACATATGGCTTTCTTTCATTCTTTCATGATTGGAATTGCAAACCCGCATGATATTTACATGCTCCTCAAGACGGACGGTCAGACAGTGAGGATGGGACCAAAAGCAAATTCAATTCGATATTGCTTTCACTAACGTCCAACGTAACAGTAGCATACATAAAGAAGTTTCGTACATTCTAATCAGCAACATAGTGTTTTGCAAGAGTACACACCTCCATTGCCAGATGCGAAAGGAAAGCAGATCAACTTTATGTAGTCACTGCTTTTCTCCGCTTCTATCTTGCTTAACCCAATAATTTCTCTGTGCTTTTTTCTGTATTTTTACATCAGAGATCAGTTGAAAAGGAATGTATGCATCTCAATCTCTTATCGTCCATATTATAAACATATATATGCATAATACTCCTACGTAGACCAGTTTTTTTTCATCATCAAAGGAAGGAAAATCTCATCTACCCACAGCCTATGGTGCCTAGTGCTTACCCTGCCATGCCACACACACAGTCTCGCAGCCAATCTCTTCATTGAGAAAGGCACACTCCTTTTCATCACAACTTGAAACTTACAGTCTCCCTGCCTTTTCATCAACGAGGATTTTTTTACACAATCAGTGCAGAAAAAGTAAAACAGGAAACATTTCATTTCGGATCTCTTAGTCTGTTTCTGTGTCTCTTGTTATCCTCACCACCCATACTAATCCTTTCTTCGTTTAGTAATTTGTAGCGCACAAGCCTTCTCCCCCACCAGCACCAAATCTGGCCCAATTTTTTCTCATTTACAAATTTGTACTTTCTCTCTCATTTTAAATTATTTGAATAAAAAAAGGGATTTTGCAATAAAAAATATGAGTGTGTAGCAGAGGCTGTCTTAATAAAGTACAATCAGCAATACACTTAAACTAGACTCACTCAGCAATGAGTGTATTTACATCTTATTTAGTCTCTTGTGTGTGTGGTTAGGTGGTGTGACGAGACGAGGAAAACACAACAAGTGAGAGTGAAAGTGCGTGCATGTGTGTACATGTTTCTTTTTGCTTTACTTTCTCCCTCCTTTGAAAAGAATGTAATTTTGAAGATTGCTTAAAAAAAGGGCGAAATCTGAATTCATAATATTTTCTCAATATTTGCCCATTCCTCCTTCTTTTTATGCATGTATGTAATATCTTTACAAGTGTGTGTGATGTGTATTCATGTGGAATCGTAAAAAACTTTTCAATTTTCTTGATTGGATGCGCTCCCGTGAAAGCAAATGGGGGAAACATTACTAAATATACTTTCACCGCTGAGCTAGTTTCAACAGTTCAAAAAAAGCTTTCTTAAAATGTTCGCTTGCCATTAAAAATATTGATGCTATAATGATGCCTGAAACACGCCAAAGCAATATCAATGCATAAATGATGATGAGTTTTGATTGGCATCTGATTTCAACTCTATCCATATCCGACAATAAACAAAATATAATATTTTTTATAAACTATAAATGATAGTATAAATATCCTTCACGAAAAAAAATTCGTGAAAACGAAGATAAGTGCTTTGTTTATGTTGTGCTCATGATTTTACCGTCTTCACTAGAATACAATAATAATTCCATATAGAGTATTAATTGTCGCCCCAACATAAGAAATCACACCATGTCCAGCACTTTCTCGCAAACAAAGCGTCTACAGTGAGTGGAGAAAGCAGTAGGAGAAAGTAGGAAATCTCAAGGAAAATAATTTTGGTTACTACAACAGATCATCATTAGCTAGCTATATTTGTACTCTTTTCTTTTGCTGCCACTTTCATCTTATTTCTGTGCATCCAAATTGGTACACATGAAGTGTTTTCCATTTTCTACAGACAATTTGGCTCATTAGCTGTACGCCTTAGGAGTGCTACGACTTGAGTGAGACTCTAGACTAGAGTGAATCAATAGGAAATTGAATAATCTAATTACATACTCCTTTCTCCTTCTCCCTCCATTCACTCATTACTACAAGACAGGCAGGCGCCCCTCTGGTGTATAGTAAAAAGCTTCAGATAAGTTGAGAACCAGTGGAGAAGGGGAATACGGCATATGTGAGCATGTGGTATGTTGTGGGTACAAATCCAACAATTGAATTAAATTATTAGGGTGAGAACTGAGAAGACATGAGTGGAAAGCGGTCTTGGAGTCTGGGTACCTCAAAGCTTTGTAAATGTGACTTAAATCGGTGCAGCGTGGAATAAAAGAGAATGCGTGCTTATTTCCAAGCGAGCTACATTGTCTTCAAATGAGTTGAATTCGGCAAAGGCAAGTGAAAGCAACGCTTTCTCTCAAGTCCATTCCTTTGACAATAATCAAATCGGAACTGCTATAAATTGCATGTTGCCACATTAAAAATTGAATTATTCAAGGAAACTCATGAGATTTCGAGTGATCAATCAACTCAGCCAAAATTTGCGAATGACCTGCATATAAGCATTTTACCGTTCAACATTTTGAGACACTTCCGCTGGTCGGAAATCAATACTTAATTAAATATTCAGCGAGTCAGCTATACCAGCTTGTGTATTTGCGCTTCTTGCGTGTTCTCTTCTTTGTTCCTACCCGACCTCCAGAAGGTCCTTCCCTTTAAAAAGATTCAAGATGGCGAATATGGCACAATTGACGAGGCGCCAAAGCTCAAGGGAGCTTGGTCGCCAGAGATCTTACGATCGGATGGAACTACGTGAGCTTCACGGCCGGCTGCTGAGTAATGAATCAACTCCTGGTCATTCCTCCAATTATGGAGCTCTCAATCCAGCCTTCAAAGAGGAATCATCCAGTCTTGTAAGTTGTCTTGCTTAATTACCTATGCAAAAGTACGTTTGAATGTCCTTCCCTTTTTGTCTGTATTTTTATTCGGTTGTAAATACATGCTAGCATAACTAAAAATAACAGGTCAGGTATGACATCATCACTTGGGCATTGACTTGCTGCGAAGTTTTTGTTTCAATAAAATAGGCATAGAACAGAGGATTTCCCCATTTCCCAAGAGTCGATAACATGTAGATTAGGTTTATCAATGATGTGGACATGACTCGGGCGTAATTATATGTTCAATATCTGTTCGTTAGATTTTCCTCCATCCATATCCTAAACTCTTCTAGTTCATGCATTAATGTTTAAACAGGGGCAGCTCAAACTTCCAATATCCGCCGATCGATTTACTGCGCTTTTACCTGCAAAAATTTGGAAATTTACAGAGTTCCATTTGATGCATAAGCAGGCCACCAGGTTTGACAGCAACATAGTTCCTGTCTCGGATCGGGTTACATGATGATGACGCATTTGTAGCAACAAAGAGCTTGCTTTCTCTAGGTGGAATATTTTTATGCAATTTTATCGGTTCGTTTAGTCTATGTGAAGAGCTGACGACAAGTAGATGTACAAATGGGAATACTCATTCATTTGCTAATTTGTCGTTTTAACAAACTTTCACTTTTGAGATAGAGAAAGGAAGCAGGTGGAAAAGAACTTTCTTTCTCATGATCTCGTGTGCAATACCAGAAGCTAATCAGAATCTAAAAAATTAAGACATTTTCAAGGGTTTTATCTGCTTAATCATGCGATTTTCCTCATACAGATTTGCTATTGTTAACGACGATGTGGTAAGGAGGAAAACCCGTCTGTTTACAATCAAATTGGTCATTTTACAGATCGTTAGATTTGGTTTGTTCGTCTCGTTTAGTAGCGTCAATTATTTTTTGCTTGTTTCAGCTATCAGAAGAGCCAGAGACAAGGGACTCAGCGGTGCGTAAAGATGGAACGAAGGACGGGAAAGCTGTCGTGATAACTGTGGACAAGGCAGGGAGCTCTAAGGCGAGTGGAAAGGGTGCTACTGGTTCAGGGGAGAATGGTGGCAAAAAGCAGAAGAAGGAGTTCAAGGCTGAGCCTCCGGATGACTCCGTGTTCCAAGACGAAGGGGAGGAACGAGAGTCGTGGGACTCCAAAGTGACCTTTCTCCTTGCCACAATTGGCTATGCTGTTGGGTTAGGAAACGTCTGGAGATTCCCATATCTTGCTCAAAAGAATGGAGGAGGTAAAGAAACAATGCGTGCAACATTCTTTGAAATCATCATCTTTATAAAACAAAGATGCAATCACCTAACTCGTTTTTTTACTTTCTCCAGGTGCATTCCTCATCCCATACTTTATCATGTTGGCAATAGAGGGACTGCCCATCTTCTTTTTGGAACTGGCGATCGGCCAAAGACTGCGGAAAGGTGCTGTTGGCGTGTGGAGTCAAGTGTCTCCATACCTGGCTGGGGTTGGGATAGCCTCAGCAGTAGTCTCATTCAATGTCGCGCTCTACTACAACACCATCATCTCGTGGTGCATGCTCTACTTTGTGCGTAGCTTCCAGGATCCACTTCCTTGGTCTGAATGTCCACCCGCTAAGGGGGGAAATGGAACTAATCCTGAATGCGAGGTGGATAAATATGAACATACTGACTTGCTTGATAATTAGCCATTTTCTTAATACCTTATGCATAATACAATTTTCGCAGATAAGCAGTGCAACACAATACTTTTGGTATCGGAAGACGCTTGATATCTCAAAGGACATCAATACTCCTGAAAGCTTTAACTTACAAATTGCGGCTGCTTTGGTGGTAGCATGGTTTCTAGTATATCTATGCTTGGCCAAAGGACTTGCTTCATCCCCAAAGGTATATTTCGTGTTATCTTTTGTCATCTTTATTTTTGTGAAGAAAAAGCAATGAATCATGAAACAACATTGAATGCATAATTGATCATCCTAACGAAAACAAAGGCTATGAATTATCTTTGATGTTGTTACATTTATATTGCAGTTGGTGTACGTGACAGCTTTATTTCCATACTGTGTCCTAATCCTATTTTTCTGTCGTGGGATAACCCTCGAGGGAATGCAAGATGGCATTATTCATTTGTTCAGTCCAAAGGTGCTAATAGACTTCTACGATTTGTATGGTCATGTTATCCATGTGTCATCTATATTCACGCGTTTGTGTTTATTTTACGAATTCCAGTGGGAGAAGCTACAAGATCCAGTGGTTTGGCTGGAAGCTGGAACGCAAATATTTTTTTCTCTTGGCTTGGGCTTTGGAGGACTGATAGCATTCGCGTCATACAATGCTGTCAATAATAATTGCTCTCGGGATGCGATTATAGTGTCCGTGACAAACTGCACCACGTCCCTCTTTGCTGGAATTGTCATCTTCTCTGTTATTGGTACTGCCCATCGTTAAAATAGAATTTGATATGGGCTGAGCCCAGTTTGTACTAGCTTGCGTGACTACTGACAGTTGTCATTTTGTTTGAATGTTTCCATTCCATACAGGATTCAAAGCTCACATGACTCACAAGGAGTGTCTTGCTCATCAAGATAACAAGACATTGCTAATGCTATTTAACACCACTGAGGTAGACCATCATCCTCCAGCAGGTGCTCCTATATCGTATTGGGTCAACGGAACCAAGCACACGATCCCTATGCCGGATATACGCATTTGTAATTTACAAGAAGAATTGGACAATGTAAGTTTGGATGCGTCTACTTGTGACTTGCTTTCTGTTAATTAAAGTCCGCCACGCCCACCTCCCCCGCAGCAATGCAATTTAACAATTTGAAACGACTGACATTTAATACACAATAATGCTTTATACTTGTAACTTGATTTGAGCAGACTGCATCAGGACCAGGCTTGGCATTCATAATTTTCACAGAAGCTATTAACCAGTTTAGCTTTGCCCCATTCTGGTCGATCCTCTTCTTCTCAATGCTCTTCACGCTTGGAATTGACTCACAGTTTGGAACGCTCGAGGGCGTCGTCACTTCTGTCACTGACATGAAAATATTTCCTAACATGAGAAAAGAAGTTCTAACTGGTAAACTAACACATTTTCTCCCTTCAACCTTCACCCATACGCAAACTTTCACCACTTTCTCCTACTTTCTCTCGCAGGTATCTTGTGCACGATGTGTGCTGCGCTGTCGATGATGTTTGCGCACGGTGCTGGAAACTACGTCTTCGTTCTCTTTGATCAATTCAGTGGAAATGTACCACTTCTTATCATCGCCTTCTGTGAGGTAACTGGCGTCGCGTATGTTTACGGATTGAGCAGGTTCGCCGAGGACATCCAACTAATGACTGGAAAGAGACCACATATTTACTGGCTCTTCTGTTGGAAATACATTTCACCATCAGCCATGATTATAATTCTCGTTGCCAGCTTCTACAAGATCTTTACCGAAGGAAGCAGTTATCCCAAATGGGACCCCAAACATGGTATCGCCGTCGACGAAGAGTGGCCGACATGGGCTCTCGTCATGGCCATGTTTATGGTTCTCATTGCCACCGCATGGATCCCGTTTATCGCCATCACGAGGTTCTTTGGAATACAAATCATGCACAAGGAGGAAGCTGCTTGGTTCCCCGCCAACGAACTCAGGGACTTTCACGGGATCGTGGCTCATGAACCGACAGCCACAGAGAAAGTTTTCTTTGGCTTCAATGAAGATGGCACAGAAGGAATCTGCTGCCCCACCAAAGTCGTAGATGGCAGTGATGACGAAGATGAAGATTTGAGATAATTGTGAGTGAGCCTCTAATCAGCTTTTGACTAATTTGCATATTGTGCATAAAAATAGCTATTGAGAATTCCACTCAAGCAGCAAGGCAATAGTAAACTATCATCAAAATAATTCTGTCACTGTGTAAAAATACGTAAGAAAATGAGTTTTTCATGCACTACTTGCAAGAAAGTATAATAAATCATGATTCATGAGACTACTCTATTTTTTACAGAAAAAATGGAAAGAGTAAACCGTATGAATTTTTAATGAAGGAATGCGGATAAGCCAAAGACTTACAAACCAACCAAATTCCCAACCGCAAATTCAATAGTTCCGATAGAAAATCACTTTTTACAGTGTGTATTCATATAGGGTCAAGTAAAAGTACATCAATTATAAAAAATGCATGTATGCAAAATATTATGTACAATCTATATTTTTCGCAGATACTTCTAGACTTAATGTAAATGTGTTTGAGTTTGAGTTTGAGGGAAATTTTTTGTGATCTTCAATCGAAGTAACAGAAACACAGAGTGTTCAGCTTTAAACAAATCAACGTATTTAAGATTTCCTATGAGTTCCTCATTTTAGGAAAAAGATGATGCATAAAAATGCAATCATGAATTGAAGATACGTTAACAAAAAAGTACAAGTTCACATTTTAGAATTCTTTTAGGTGTAAAGGGCCTGATTTTTTAACGATTCATTCAACCTTTTCATATATTTGACATAATATTGACTTCATGTGCACATAATTACATATTATTGAAAGCGATGAGATTTGACGGATAGTGCGGGTTAGATAGGACATTATAACTTATTGTTCAGTATTTTCTTGTCACATTGTTGGTTACTTGAAAACATTTTCTCGAACTGCATGTTATCTGTTACACAATAAATGTATTTGCTAATTGATATTGATAATGTTTATTTGTAAGCTATAATTATGGAAAATACCAAATACATACCCAGAAGAATTTTCTATGCATAGGTAATACATTATGCGGTCATTGGGATAGCTATGCAAAAGGTGAAAGTGAAAAGTGCACTGAAGAAAGCAGTGAAAGTGAAAAAATGTAGTCGAAGGGTAGAGCTTTTTAAGAAAACAAAACCAATACATATTTTTTAAAGGAAACACATAGAAGACATACGGCAACAATAAAGTAAAATAGCAACTTTTAGTTCCTTAAATGATACACTCATTAGCAAATTAATTGCAATATCATGATGATGTCGATCAATCTAGTCTAATGCATAATTAATTATATAGCTACCCATAAATGTGTATACATGTAAATTTGTACATTCATCATTAAAAGTAATTCGTCCAACAGTCACTCAATATTTAATATAATCATAATATTGTGTAGATACGCAAGATAACATAATTTTTGTAGCTGAAATTAGCGGAAATGTAAAAATGACGAACGTTAGGACGGGTGTGAATAATATGCACGGAGAAATGTATGACTATCCAGATTCACGAAATATCAACAAAAATCGTCAAAACTGTTTGTGATAGAGATTTAAAAAAGTATTTGTAAACCCAACAAAAAAAATATGAGTCTATACGAAATGAGAAAATGTATAAATTCGAAAATTTTAAATATAAAATGCATACAAATTATTATGGAGAAAGTTAGCAAAATGGTAATTATATAATTATAATGAATAATGCAATCATTTAAAAATGAGTACATGAATGTGGTGCCAAGAAGGTCCAACAATATTTTAGCGTAAAACCAGTAATAGTCTCTGGAATCTTTTAAAAGAAACTGAGAACAAAGTATTTGCCTGACAAAAAGGAATCTTTAAAATTCGAAACATGGTAGTCCAAATCGTAGCGCTCTATAATAAATAAAAACTGAATCAGAATAAGAATCAAATTAATTATTTCATAATCAAAAAAGTGTATTTCTGGTTGCAAAGTGGAAATCTAGCAGCGGTAGTAGTAGCACCACAGCAAGCAACAGCTTTCTAGCAACTTTTGTAGAAATTCTTATTCATGTAATTGAATCAGTATTTATACCTACTTTAACTTTGGATTTAATTTGATATTATGAAATGTATTACATTAAATTGAAAGTATACTTAATTTAATAGAAGCTCAGTCAAGTAAAGGAATAAAATTGTTACGTTTTTAAAATCTTATTGTTAGTTTGATTGTATGTTTGAGAAGAGATGGTGAGAATATGTATTTTGAGCAATATGTTCAAGTTTATGATTAGAGGAATGTAATTTTTCTTAACTTATCTACTTGTACACTGTACACACACATGTTATTGTTGTATTCGTAAATAATGGTGCCTTTTGTGGTATTCATAATGATGACAAACTCAAAGTCTCTGCTGCGCTGCGAGCGTTACAGCAGATTTAATTATTCATCGCAAAACCATATCTCTCTACCTACGCGTCAATTCTTTTCTTTTGCTAAAAGCCAATTACATTGATACAACGCATATGGAAAGCGTCGTTTTCATTCGAAATGCTAAAGAACCATTTGCAATTTTACAGTCCCGTGTTTTGAGTTTATGCTGAAATACCGAACCGCTTTGATGTCCACTTTTGCGTGTGCTATAAAATTTGTGCTTTGATTATATAAATAAGTAATGTGATAGGGCCGACAATAAAAGGAGGTACTTAGAAAGTAAAAAAAAAAGATTTTGAAAATGAAATGAAAAATATTGGTAGTATGTCATGTACAATTTCCGAAAAAAAAGTATTTTAAAGAGAACAAATCACTGCATCAAAGTTACAAAATATTGATAATTATACAATACTTTATTGCATATAATTGAACTGAGTTTAGTATTCATTGGTCCTCACATAAGATCAAGGTCCAAAAATTATGAAGTCACCAAAAAATGCATCTCCACATAATAAGCAAAAAGCTTCAGCTAATATGCATTAATAATTGAGTATTACAATTTAGATGATATCATGTTATTGTTAATTAAATACAAATCAATAATTATTGTAGTTTCTTGTGCGCAGTGCATCTATAAGTTAAATTAAAATTATATGTTATACTTTGATCATAACAAGTACATAAATTATATAAAATGTGAAAGTATGTTTGCATTAAAAAATAACAAAAAATAAACTTAGTAAAATGGCAATCAGTATAAAAGTAATAACAACTAAACTTGATGCAATTAAATAAAAAAATAAATTATTTATAAAACAACAAAATAAATCATGCAAAAAATTTAGTTTGTTTGTAAGACTGACAAATAGTTATTGTTCTCATACAAACATCTTAACTTTAATTTGTTTAGATCATAATGAATACATCCTGCTCCCAACTATTGTACACGTAGTTTGCCAATGACATGGAAAAAACGACCTTAGAGGTGGGGTGAGGGTCAGCAGCAGTGAGATTTTGGCTTATAAAAGTTTCGAGCTTCCACGCAGGGATGATATCCACCAACTGTTTTGGCTCGAACGTTCCTGAGAACGGTGAAAAAAACATCTTTACTATCTCAAATATTACATTAGGTTTGGATTTAGTAAGTACATAGATCTGTGAGGAACGAACCATCTTAGTTTCATGTGACGATCTTCTCCAGGTATTGTGTAAACATCCCAATTATAAGTTTTGTACCAGTGATACAATAAAACTGGATCACGAGCTACATGAGGTGGAGGTTTCAGTAGCGTTTTTTGTCCTGTGAAAAATATTCAAACAAAATCTATGTATATCAAACAGAACATTTAAATTCATGATGTAACAATGCTTAAATCTTGGCTACGTACGGTCACTTTCTGTAAACAGACTATCTTGGCTATCAATCTGATCACTAGGAAAAATGAGCTCGTTAAGGGCCTGAAATAATTCATCAGCCTCTGCAAAGTCACATGGATCTTCCCCTGGTTCACCCTGGCCTTGCTGTTCGGAGCGAGCTGAGGTTGGTCGATGGGGTGGTCGTCCTGATTGATTGGGACCGACACCAGCTTTCCCTCCTTTTGATACTGGAGCTGTTTGAGGTCTTGAATGGCCGGCAACTGGTGGTTTTCTAACGAATTTATTTACTGCGCGCCTTGGTCCTACAACAATTTCAAACCAAAATAAATTAACTTTAGATAATAAGGTTCACTTACAGGCATCCAAAAAGTTCGATTTGTCCCGGAAACGGGTTTCTTAAAAAATCCCGGAATTTTTAAAACATTTTTTTCGAGCACCTTGTTTTTTGGCAATCCCGGAAACGGGTTACAAACGATGTAAAAAATCCCGGAATTTAAAATCAATAAGGGTGACCTGATT
>JAQIXX010002217.1:0-26082 GCA_034700605.1 Willowsia nigromaculata
GCATCATCGTCGGGGTCATCACTTTTCAGGAGGAGGGCTAAATATCGCGATTTCTTAAAGTTGATTGTGAGCAGTTGCATCTTGGCGAATGTGAACCAAGTAGATGATTGGGTTTTTGAGGTGGGTGGCGCCTTGAATTTCATAGTGAGCCAGGATGAGGCGGGGGTCGGACCTGAGGATGAGCGGAGCAAGTGGTTTTCCAATGGAACCATGTTAGGTGGGCTGGTTAGCTAAAAAAAATTAAACACAAGTTAATTAACTGACAGACATACAGTTAAATTGCATAAACTGAAAAATGAATCCTCACCGTAATCGAAGTCGTCGAGAAAGGCTCGACATCTTGAAACTTGCAAATCTGAATCCACACTGCAAAGCTGTCAGAACCATTTTTGAACTCAATGGTGACCTTTGTGTCTTCATCTTCCACCACGTGAATCTGATCCTAAAAGTGAAAGATTTTCTTTTTTCAGAAAACTGTTCCGGACATTGACCTTACTGATCATTCTTAAATTTTTTGGTTAGAAACTATCTACTCACTTTGTAGAGGAGAAGCTGATAACTTGGTAGGATGCGAAGGACGCTGATCTCCGTATCAATAATGAAGCACTCCGAGTTCAAGTAGCGATTAGAATGCATTGCAAATATTGGTTGGCCATAGTCTCTACTGAACCAAAAGCATCGTTTCCTTCCACTTCCTCCTCCCCCTCCTCCAAGTTGTTTTGAAATATTTTCATCTTGCTGACAAGTATACAAAGTGACGTATTTGTGGCCGAGATCGGTGACACAAGAGAACGTGCTCGAGGCACATAATGGAATCCCACCACTCGCTGCTTCCTCCCTTGAAGGAGAAGACATGTCGTTATCTTTATCTCCAACTTTTAATTATTCACTCAAATGTCTCGTCTACTAAACTGATCAGTAACAGTGTTAACTCCACACATTCTTCAGGTGACACAGTCAATATTGCATTCTCGACTAGAGCAGGATGCATTGCTAGAGTTCACATCATTTATTCATTTGAGTGTGAGGAGAAGAATGCTAAAAAGAAAATGGAAAGAGTTTCTCTTCATCTTGACTCGAGCAAATTGGAGTGAGAGAGAAAAAGACAAAAAGTTTCATTCAGAGTGGAAAGGATCTTCTTGAAAAGTCTTCCATGTGCTATGAACAACTGTTGAGTAAAACTGTCTCAATGCATAATACAGAGAAACGGAGGAATATGCGTTGACACGAACAAGGAACAAAAATTTCATAGGAATCAGTAAAGTAGTGTTTACACTCGTTTCCTTCCTCTTTCAAGCTTTAAAATCAATAGTGAAAATACTCACTTAAAATTATGCATGGATAAGAATAGACTGAAATGTTTCTGGATACTACATACATACATATTATTATGAAAACCCTAAAATGTGAGGGTGAACGATTATATGCACTTATACCGGTATCTGTTCCATTATGAGGAAGAAATGTAATTGAATTCCATACTCGTGTCATTTCACATGCTCTCCTTATACAATATTGAATCTGACACACCGTTCCATATTAAGTATCTGTTTTGTTACCAAAATGCACTTTTGTGCATTGCCCTTTCATACAAATTCGTGGCTTCTTATGACTCATGAGCAGTATGCATAATTCATTTTTGTTTGTACTCTTTAAAGTATTTACACAAGAAAGCATACGCAATAGGCAGTTGATCTACTTTTAGAAATCTGTTGAATGGCTTGTACGGGGAATCTTGAGAATTCTATCATTTTTGTAGTAGGGACGTTTGTAGTAATATTTGCAAATTCTAATTCCCATAAATAGTATTTTGGAAAAAAGAAAATCACTGGGTTTTCCTCACTTAAAGCCTAATTGCTTTTATCGATCTTCTTGATGGATGTATTTATGGATGCGTGCGTAGTACATGCCATCGCGTTTCCTCCAGCGCTATATTTCATGATTGCACTTGAGAAGAGCGATAAATTGCATAATTATTGCATGGCATCATCCTTTTATCATCATAGATCATTTCACTTGAGACAGATAAAGAAACCCTGGTCAGTTAGCCTTGTCACTCAGATTAGATGTCAGGTTACGCGTATTATTGCTGCAATAAGACAAGAAGTAACATTACTTACCTAATTGATTAGATAGATGACTACTGAAAAGTGACGAGGAGTTATTCAAGATGCATTGGTATGTAATTTAGATCAACCTTTCCTTTCTTGTTAGAAATCTTTATTCCTTTCACAAACGTTCCGCAGTATACACTTGTCTATATCTCTCGAATAGCTTTAAATTACTAACTTTGCAAACATGACAATTGTGAAAACCCGAGTGCTTCATTCCTACAGCGATAATAGCATCCACTTCCATCCGAATCCACCACCTGAAGTTTTACAAAGCCCAGCAGCAGTTCCAACTCGTAAGGAGGTAACCTTCGATTTTGAAAATGTGTCACCTTCCGGCTCCCCAACCGATGAGGATACGGGGTCCACACCTTCACCACAAACTCCAAATGGGTCTTCCGGAGAAAAGAGAAATTCTGGAAGCAAACGAGGAGCTAAACGATATTGCAAAAATTTTCGCAAGAGAACGAGATACTGCTGCAGCACTACATTTAGCCGGAAAACCTATGTAAAAACATTTCCAATCATTTCATGGCTCCCAGAGTACAATATTCGCAAGATGGTTAGCGACATCATTGCAGGGATCACTGTAGGATTGACAATTCTTCCCCAGGGCTTAGCGTATGCCACTGTGGCCGGACTTCCGCCAATTGTAAAATTTCATTTTATGTGTCCATCTTGCTTTCGGTTACAGATTTCTTAAAAACATTTTTTCTGTTCATTAGTATGGACTTTATTCGGGATTCGTTGGACCACTTGTCTACATCATATTTGGCTCCACAAAAGTTGTCACAATTGGACCGAACGCTATTCAGTGCATTCTCACCTATAAGTTCACCCAAGGGAAGCCTCCAGAATATGCTGTGTTCTTTTGCTTCATGACAGGATTGATCTGCATGATCATGGCAGTTCTTCGACTTGGTTGGTCTAGAACTTTTCGAAATACATTTTCACATTGAATGAGCCAACATATTTAATGAATTCACCTTACTTTCCAGGATTCATCACACATTTTATTTCGTTTCCGGTGATAAGTGCATTCACAAGTGCTGTGGCCTTGACCATAGTCGCAACTCAGATAAAGGCCCTCCTCGGCATCCATTTTGAAGATGAAGGCTTTTTACCAACTGTGATCGGTCTCTCAGAAAATATCACGAACGTTCATAAATGGGACAGTATTCTAAGTCTGATTTGTTGTTTGTGCTTAATTTTTCTTATGGTATGTATCTAACCAATTGATGAAGGACAAAATTTTGTAGTGCAAATTTTAATCTCCAAATTTTGTTTTGTACGCTTTCAGAAACTAGAGTTTATTTGTCAATATTTGATAAATAAAGTCCCAAAATTGCACAACTTCATTTGGCTCCTGAGCACCAGTCGAAATGCTATTGTGATCACCACATGCACAATTGTGGCAGCAACCCTTCAAGTTGACCCTAGTCCGTTTTCACTGGTCGGTACTTTGGATCCAGGATTGCCAGATTTCAAAGCACCCCCATTTGAGATTTTTAACAATCAAACAAATAAAACTCACACATTTTTAAGTCTAGTTCGGGAAGAGTCTTCGCCAATCTTCATCATGGCGTTACTAGGTTTGATGGGTGAGCTATTTTATTAAAAAATATTCTTTAAACATGGGATTTGGACAATGGCTTATAGTAAATTGTCTGCTATGTTCAATACAGGACACATAACAATTGCAAAGGCGTTCACTGGCTCAGCACGTGTCCACGCCACACAAGAAGCATTGGCACTAGGAATTACCAATTTGATATCATCTTTCTTCTCATCGATGCCCGTGGCTGGTTCATTTTCCAGAACAACCGTTAACGCATTTTCAGGCGCAGAGAGCCCCATGGGTAAACTTAAGAAATAATCGTAATTCGCTTAAGGGGCATTATGAAACATGCTAAAAACTTGAATTCCTATAAATAGGAGGACTAATCACTGGCGTCATAGTCATTTGTGCCCTTCAATTCTTAACCCCATACTTCTACTTCATTCCAAAGGCGAGTTTGGCAAGCGTTGTGATAACATCGGTCGTGTACATGGTGGACTTTAGCATTCTCAAACCGTTGTGGCGTTCGAAAAAGACTGACCTTCTTCCTTGGAGTTTGACTTTTTTGACCACTTTATTCGTCGGGGTTGAGTATGGGATTCTCACGGGATTAGTGATGAGTGCCATTTTTCTCTTGTATCATGCTGCTAGGCCGAGAGTCAGAGTTGTGAAAGGAGAGGTGAGAACTTTTTAATGAGTGGTTAGTGTACCTAAATTAACATATAATTGTCTTTATCTTCATAGACGACATTAGGAACAGAATTCATCCTCGTGGAGCTCGACAGATCATTGACCTACCCCTCTGTGGACTACGTCACCGACATTATTTTAGAATCAACAAATATGTTCGGGGGTATCACAGCACCCATTGTTATCGACTGTCATCACATCCAATTTTTAGACTTTACAGCAGGAAAGGTAATTAGCTGTAATTGTAATGCTTTTAATGAGATTTTTCTCTAAAAGTTGTCTATGAACACATTTTGCACTTGCAATTTATAGTACCTCTGTGATCTGGTCCAAGACGCTGTGAAGCTAAAGCACAAAACGATATTTTGGAAGGTGAAGCCCTCTGTGTTGCAAGTGATGCAGGGCATCATGCACAACTCACACACGCCATTTATTCATTGCCGAAATGAATTCGAGATGGAGGAACATGTCAACTGTGAGTACAAGCAAGCAAGCTTCTGTCTAAAAAAATCTTTCGCCTTTGTTCCTCCCTTCGTGTTCACATTGCCTCTTTTTATGAATTCGCCATTTGTTGAGCATAAGTTCATTATGATAATTAGAGTAGAATATCGTTAGTTTGCATTTTTTACTTTATATTTTTACAGCTACTAAATATGCTGCTCAACCGGTGGTAGAGGAATAAAACCTGGAAAAAACCTGACATCCCAAAGGATATGCATGCGCCTCTTCGATGGTATCTACAAATTGCACTGCAACAGTGACAGTAGGCATCGGCATCAACCCATCATCAACGACTTAATACCTAATTAAGATTTCACTGAGCAGAGCAGACTGCAAGAAAGCATTTAAAATGTTTAGCATTTTGCACTCATTACAGATGGGCAATGAGACATTAAAATAACTGGATAATGGCACACGATACTGGATCACGACGAAATAAGTAGTCAGATTGATTATCATGAAGATACTAGTAATTAGCTGTGCAGATAATTACCTCACGTCAGTAGACGTGATACAACCATCGTTAATATACCTAAAAGTAGATGACCTGATCATTACATACATTACATCAAGTCATAACACATGTCGCAAAAGCATGTGTTATGTTTTAAAATGTTTAAAATTCAATTAAGAAGTTTTGCAAAGGTCATAGGAGATTTTTAAAGATTTAAAAGCTATTTATTTAATAGGTAGATGATTGAGGTGTTGCTATTTTTAGCACTAATTACTTATGCAGCACAAAATTTTCTTTGATGCGTCTGCTGTACTGTCTATTAATGAATGAAACCTAATCTCATATTTGGATTAAATAAAATATTAAAAATCATAAAAACTGATTAGTAAATAAATTAACATCAATAAAATCTAGTTTTTTAGTTGACAAACAAACAGAAGGAAAATTATAATTGCTGCAAATTACTATTTTTAGTTGACCTTATTATTACCTGGCTAAAATACATGAATGGTTGATGAATAGTAAAAAAAAGTGCTAGTATTTTCTAGCATCAATCGGTTCTGGTGGGGAGGAATCATTTGTCTGTGCATCTATTTTTGACAGACTCGCCCACTTCACTTTAAGCTAATCATTATATTAGCCGCCTAGCCTGATGTTTTTTAAAACCTAATAATGACAATGACGTAACCAAATGATTATGCATTTATATTGATTATTCTTGGCTCACAACACGAGTTTTCACTTATAATGAAAATCCTCTAAAAACTGCTGAGCATGTACTAAATAATAAGCGAATATTCATTCATTATTAGCGCCATATCACATCCGCATAAATTACGATAATCTAAAAATGCAAACTAGATATAGCTCATTTGGATGGGAAATGACAACCAAACCCAAAGTCAAATCTGCTATAACCAAACCAATTGATGAATTTATAGTAAAAAAGCAAATGAGAAAAGATAAAAAGGAGACAAAAGTCATTTCTCAGCTTCTTTTGCCTATCGCTGCAAAAGCAGTCTCGATTCTCCTGATTACCTTATCCCTCCTTCTCATCATTTCGTTTTTTTTTTGCATAATTGCTTATTTCAATATTTGGCAATTTGGCAAGCCCGTGTACTGTATACATTTCTTTATGTCAACGGTACAGGGTCTACCTGCATGTTATCTTCCAGCAGATCAACTGTTTTCCTGTTGATTTTTTGGAGATACTCTTTTTTAAATTTTTGACTGGAAATATTCTTTAGTGTTTGCGATTTGCACGCATTTTTTAAAATTTAACAATGAAAACTACACTGATTCATTCTGGAAGTACCTCCAGCTTAGCGTCTCTAGCGCCAGGCGTTACAGCGGAGGAAATATCAACTCATCCAGGTAGTGCAGAATTCATTTTTCACCCGCCTTCAAAGTACAAAAAACGGAAGGGGTCGGAGGGATCTGATGAGACGGAGGGTCCGCAATTGGGATGGTGCTCCAAAAAATTTAGGTAAATGCCTAATTAATTTTTTCACTGGACTACATTGAGATTGGATTACAATTAACCTCAGATGTATTGATATTTTGCAGACGCAGCAACTTTGAACGCATTTTCCCCATCATTGTCTGGTTGCCCCAGTATACTCTCCAAAAATGTATTGCCGATCTAATAGCTGGAGTAACTGTTGGATTAACGGTGCTCCCCCAAGCATTAGCCTACGCCACTGTTGCCGGTTTGCCTCCAATTTACGGCCTCTACTCGAGCTTTGTAGGGCCTCTTGTTTACATTCTATTTGGAGGCACCAAAGCCATAACTATTGGTCCCACCGCAATTAACTCCATCCTCACGTACAAATACACGCTCGGAAAATCGCCGCAATACGCAGTCTTCCTCACTTTTATCACCGGAGTGGTATGCACATTCATAGCCATCTTTAAGTTGGGATTTGTCGCAAACTTCATTTCATCTCCGGTCATATCCGGTTTCACTTCCGCTGTCGCATTTACCATAATCGGGACACAAATCAAGGCTCTCTTGGGTCTCCACTTTGAAGGGGAAGGATTCCTCCCCACGATGAAGGGAGTCGTTCACCACATCAACGACATCAAAATGCCTGACGCCATCCTCAGTCTGATTTGCTGTACCACTTTACTCACTCTAAAGTTCATTCAACCTTTCGCTACTTACCTCGGAAATAAGAATGCTGCAGTGGACAAATTCCTCTGGCTTCTGAGCACATCGCGAAACGCACTGGTCATTTTATTTGCTGCCGTTTACGCCTACTCCTTGGGCGACCCTCCATTCGAAATTGTGAGGAATATCCCACCTGGAATCCCAGAGTTCAAGCCACCCCCATTCACCATCATTGAACCTCTCACGAATGTCACCCACACCACAATGAATATTCTTGAAGAGGAAGCTTCCGCACTGATTGTTCTTCCAATTCTCGCCATTATGGGTCATATCACGATTGCCAAAGCATTTGCAGGAACGAAAAGGGTTGATGCAACTCAAGAAACACTTTGCATTGGCGTTTCCAATCTGATTGGATGCTTTTTCAGCAATTATCCAATTGGTGGCTCGTTTTCGAGAACAACTGTAAATGCAATGTCAGGAGTGGAGACACCAATGGGAGGGATTTACACTGGGGTTATGGTGCTGATGGCGTTGCAATTTTTGACGCCTTATTTTTACTTCATTCCTAAAGCCAGTCTGGCGTCTGTGATAAGCTGCTGCGTGATTTTTACTGTGGACCCATTCATTATTGCGCCAATGTGGAGATCAAAAAGTAAGCAAACTCTTCAACACATCATAAATACTTAATGGTATAAACATTTCATTTAAATTAATGTGTCTTGACTCTAGGAATGGACCTGATTCCACTCATTTTGACTTTCTTTGTCACCCTCTTTGTTGGACTGGAATATGGCATTGGAATAGGCCTAATTAGCAGTACTCTCTACCTGCTCTACTACTCTGCTCGTCCTCGCGTTAGAATTCTGCAGGGGGAAACCTCAATCAAAAATAAATTCGTTTTAATTCGCTTAGATAGATCGCTGACTTTCCCATCGGTGGACTACATCACTTATGAAATCACCAAAGCTGGGCTTAGATTTGCGAATGAGAGCACACCAATTGTGGTGGACTGTAGGCATATTCAATTCGCAGATTATACGGCAGGCGAGGTATGTAAAAATTTCAGAAGACAACCAACATTTTTCTAATTGCCATTTGCAAGCCATAATCGCATTTGTAATTGATTATCTTAGGGCATGCGGGATTTGGTTTTACGGCTCAATCAAAATGGATTGAAAATCGTTTTCTGGAAAATGAAGACTTCGGTTTTACGAATCCTCGTTGGCGTGATGGCAGGAACGGGGGCAAGATTTATTTATTGTGAGACAGAGGAACAGGTGGAGAATCTGGTGGATGGTACGTCACCTTATCTGATCGTTTTACTTGATAAAAAATTTCTGATGCAAAAAGACGGATTGTAAGAGTTTTCATTTATATTTTTTACAGGAGTCAGTTCCAACCCCGAGATAGCTGTGAACATGGCCAATGCTCTTCGAACTATAGATGAAAACGATAATTAATTTCTAGCCCATAATATTTAATCGCTACCCGTACGCTTAATAGCTTTATAATAAAATTCTGAACTACTTTTAAATAATTACCGTCAATTAAATCGATTTTTATTGATTGATGATATCATGGAGCGAATCGCGTAAAAAATAAAACTCTTTTCTTCTTTGGTAAAAAAAATAAAATCAAATTTTAAAGCCTTTTAGTTGTAGCACCCACGCTCATCAGCAGCATTAGGATCCAATCCAAAAGCATTCCTCACAACCTTGTACATTTCGAACCTCTTTCGCGCAATTTCTTGGTAGCCTCCTTGGCACTCGAGAGCTCCATTGATGGCATTTGTGGTGACACCAAATCTTCCCTGAGCGACGCCATCCCTAGAGTGAACGTTAACCTTCCAGAACCAGAATGCGGTATCCCAGGCGTTGTTTTCAGAGCGAGCAACTGAGTCGGGGTCCCTCACCAATTGGTCATTTCCGAAAAGGTCGGCAGATGCGGCGCGGTAGTTGTAGCACCAAGTAAGCTGGATGTAGCCACGCCCATAGTAGCGTTGTCCGGCGACATCACATCCGGGAGTTTCATATTCCCCTGGGCAGCCATTGTTCTCGCAACGGTATTCACGCTTGGCACGGAGACCATCGGATTCATGAATGTAGTGGGTGAGAGCCATGGCGGCTTCTTGCTTATCCCAGATGGAGCCCTTGGGTCCGGCGGATTGGACGAACACGTTGTATTGGTCCCATGATGGGGCGGGGTAGCCGAGCCAAGTCAAAGCGTTCGAGAATTGGTCATAGTTGACCACTGTAATTTAAACGATAACAGTTAATTGATGTACTCCATAGACATAGAGTTAGAAATGAAAGTACAACTTACATTGAGCGT
Source organism: Willowsia nigromaculata (assembly GCA_034700605.1). Taxonomy (NCBI): domain Eukaryota; kingdom Metazoa; phylum Arthropoda; class Collembola; order Entomobryomorpha; family Entomobryidae; genus Willowsia; species Willowsia nigromaculata. Next base: position 9,759 of record JAQIXX010002217.1, read on the forward strand.
CACTGGTGGCGCATGCCACGAGCAGGACTACGAAAGCGATTTTTTGAATCATTTTTTGTACTTTTTTTGTTCAAGTTTTAAATGCGATTGCTTCTACCGACTGACTAGCATAAAAATTTGCCACTATTTATATTAAAGCTTAAGTGCAGTAAGTCGTGTTTATTCTGATGCCATGCGCTCCATTAAGATAAGCAATGACGTGTAGATCCTGTTTGACAGATCGACAGACGGGTGACGGTGGCACACTCTTTGTGTTCCAGAGAATACAAGAAATAGGTTTTGAGTTCATCGTTTTATCACCAACCAATCATCATTTGCACTGCAAATTTTGCAGTGTTTCAAAGAAAAAATAAAATGTTATCATGATCATCGGTCAATAAGGTTCTTGTAGCAAGTTGACAATTAATAATCGTTATTAAAAACAGGGCTCCTGATATTCGTCTGCTGTTTGATAAGTCTGATTACAGCGAAAATTGTTTGTGTGCGCCTAAAATAACTATTGAACAATATATGATGACATGAATAAAAAACAAAGATAACGTCATATTAAAATAAATGATTGATTTAGCAATACAGAGTAAAAAGTAATCGTGTGTCATCAATGCATTGATAATCCATATAGCCCAATACCAAAAAAACTGATATTTTGAATACCTATAGGCATGAGGCTATAATTGAGACAATGATTGTTAAATAAAATATAGTGGGATTACATGACAAGAAGCATTTCGCATTGAAGCATGACTTGTAACAAATTAGGATGAAAGAAGGTGGAGACTTTTATTTCCACTTTTTATTCCAGAAAAGTATTTTTTGAATTTTACAGGTTGCATTAATTAAAAACGATGCCTGGCTGGATTAACATTTATTATTACTTGTACTGTACTTTAGATTCTTCCAGAATAGTAACGTCAAAAGTAACACCTACCTACCTACACACACATAATGTCATCTAAACAATGAATCAAGGAGATTCATGATTCATTGTTTAGATGACATTACCTACACACACGCTTGAAGTTTATTCAAACTTCAAACATGTTTACTAATCCGCTGCACAAATTTGAAAACCTAATCTAAAAACAACTACCTAATGTATAGAGATAAAGCTAGCTAATCATTAAAAATATGAAATTAAAAAGGCGCTGTGCGCTGAATCCCGAACATTACGAGAAGTCCAAGCACAAACATAAAGAGATACGGGATGACTGTCCAAGGGTCCACAAAAAACCAGTCAAATCTCTCTATCGCCCAAGTTAACAATTTCACATTAAAATTCTGATAAGGTGGGTGGCGCAGCCTGTAAGCGGTCCAATTCTCCAACAAAGAGTAAGATCTCTCAATCACCGATCTCGGATGACTGAAAGTTTGAAAGCCGAAGACGCCATGATACTGACCAATTCCGGAGTCACCCACTCCACCAAAAGGTAAATCGTGAACTGAAAAAAAATGAATAAATCTTCAATTTTATAGCAAGATTGGGGCAATGAAAGACAATCTCCAGAAAAATCTGTAAATACTTCAAACTCACGTGCACACTGGTACATGCAATCATTGACAGCAATACTTCCACTATTCGTAAACTTTGTAAATTTCCGCCTCACTGTGTTGTCCGTGGTAAAAACGTAAATGGCGAGAGGTCTTGGTCTCGCATTAATAAATGTTATAGCCTCATCCGCATTTCTTACCCGGCAGATGGGCAAGATCGGTCCAAAGATTTCATCTCTCATGAGGGGCTCATCAGGATCCGCTCCAGTGATGATAGTGGGCTCAATCCACAAGTCCTTTTCGTCATGATCCCCTCCCAAAATCACAGTACCCTTTGTTTCCTGTACATTCTTAAGAATTCTATAGAAGTGCTTCTTATTCACAATACGTGCCAAGTCCTGACTTTCCTGCGGATTATTTCCGTAGTAGTCGCGCAGAACTTGGCGGCATTCTTGGAGGAAAAGCTCCTCCACCTCCTTTGTGCAAATTAGGTAGTCTGGAGCGATGCAGGTTTGACCCAGATTGGCACATTTCGCCCACATGATGCGCTGTGCGGCTTTTTTCATATCAGCGGTCGCATCAATATAAACCGGGCTTTAAATCAGAATAATTTATTATTATTAATCTCACAAGTTGAAGTCGGAGTTTTCAAAAATCATAAATTATTTAAAAACGTCATCACACCTTTTTCCACCCAACTCGAGACAAACAGGTGTCAATTTTTTGGCTGCCGCTTCATAAACAAGTTTTCCGATAGTTGTGGAACCGGTATAAAATACAAAATCCCATTTCTCTTCCAACAACTCTTGAGCAACTTCCGGTCCCCCTATAAAGCATTTATAAACAGTAATTTAGCATCATCATCGCAAATTACTCATCCCCAATTTCTTGCCGGCTTGCATATTGCATTTGAATTTGCTTACCTGTGATCACTTTATAGCAACTTCTATCCAAATACTTTGGCACCAAGTCGGCAATCAACGCTGCCGAGTGTGGACTCAACTCTGAAGGCTTAATCACCACACAGTTCCCTGCCGCAATAGCTGCACAGAGTGGCATGAAGGCCAACATGAACGGATAGTTCCAAGGGCTGATAATCAACACCTTCACAGCACAAAAATGTCACAAAATACCAAACACGGTCACATTCCATCATTCCTTCTTTTAACAATCACACTCATTCATTGCATATCTGACTAACCAATCATGAAAAAAATTTTGAATTTATGTTACCGTTCCAAATGGCTCATATCTGTACCAAGCGTTGTCGCTCACGTTCACCAAACAGGTCGGCAACTTCTGAGCTTTGCTCCACTTCCTCAGGTTCTTGATCGCCACCTTCACATCCCCAATGAGGAACGCATGTTCGAACACCTTCGCCTCCCCAATCGGCTTCTTCAGATCTTTTTGCAGAGCATCATAAATCCGACTCCAGTTCTCTTCATAGAGCCGGAGCAAATTTTTCAATTGTTTCAAACGAAAAGTTATGTCACGGGTCCTGCCCGTGAGGAAGATGTCACGAGCATCCTCCACCAACTTCAAAATTTTAATACATCCCGAATCACACATCTTGACTTTCCCCAGAAACAGAAGCTTTTTTTCACCGTAGCTAAAAGGAGGGAAGGAGTAGAGAAAGAAAAAATAATTTTTACCTGCTCATGTCTCCTCAACTTCTCCATCTGAAGTACGGTCGAATTCGTGGCGTAAACCATCTTGCTTTTTTTTAGTTATTTATTTCCCCAGCTTTACAGGTACAGGTTTTAAGTGTTAAAGGTGATTATATTATTTTTTTTAAATGTACAATCATGCATAAAGGGTTAGGTGAAGATTCACGCTTTTTTCTCACGCTCTCTTCTTGTTCCCGTCGCTCTGGAATGAAGTATTTTCATAGACGGTGATATACAAGCGCGCGCATAAGTCGACTACAATATCAAATCGTTAGAAGACATGCAGAAGCACATATAAAACATTATTTATTTACAACATTTACCACGAATAAACATTTATATGACTTGTTCATGTGTATATTTTTCGAATGTATTTCTCTATTTACATTTTTACTCCTCCAATTTTTTCAGCTTCCTCTCAGGTTTAATTAAAAGGTCGAGGGTCGACTACTACAAAAGAAGAAAGAACAGGATTTTTTTCCTTGTTAAGATACTGCATATCTGTCTCTCAAGTTTGCATTATGCTGAGGGCATGCATTTCCTTTGACTATTTTTCTCTAATTATATGATCTACATAGCCGGATAAACTTTAAGAGAAGTATACCGTCTTCATGATGATGGATACATCATTGTCGGTTTTTCTTGCACGTCAGTGGCACTAGTCTCTGGTGTGTGGGTGGACAGGATAGATTTCTCCCACGCGACACAGGCGTGTGAAAACAATGTGGATCGTTTCACAAACGGCACAAAAAATTTTTTTACAATGAAAAAATTATGATGACAAAAGTAACATGACTTGTTTTTTAAATATTTTGACCACCAACAAACTAATGGTCTAGGAAAATTGGCTTGATTCCCTGTAACTACTTGAAAATTGAGGGACACACAATTTTCTTCCAAAAGACACGCACTATTCACTGCTCTCTATACAATGATTATTGTGTTAGCGGCCTGCGTTTAACTAATTTAAACTACAGGTATGAGAAAAAAACAACTCGGATTTTTTTTGTAGATGGAATAAAAGATACAATTTTGGAATGTTACTTTTTTTACAAGTAGCAAAACTCAATGAGGAAAAAACGGATATACAAATATGCAAAAGATTTACATCTCAACCAGAGGTTGGGACTTGGGAGGATGTACAAGTTTGAAAATTGAGATTTGCTCCCTGCATTATAAATTACGAGCGTAGTTAGTAGTACAGTTAAATCTTTACAAAGTATTTAATCAAATGTATATGAAGTCTAGTGTATTGGTTTGTTCTTCGTGTCTTCTTTTTCCAACAATGTCGGCCAGAAAGGGAATCTGGTGAGATGATTGAGACGCTATGATGATGCGCACATAGTAACACGGTAAATTATTGTGGTTATTCGACCTCCGAAAGGGTTTCTCCAGACGAACGGGTTTTCAATTTTGAGATACTACGCAGTTCAGTTTATTTATTTTGGGTACACACAGGTGCATCCTTATCGTCACATATTTCCCTTTGCGAAAATATTATGATTCTCGAAAGCAATTATTATGTAACCAAAAATTAGTTGCATGTTCAGTCTTCGTGTCCAGAAGAAGAGAGTATTGTCATTTCTTCGGTATTCCTATGCATTATTCAACGCATGCACTCTCCTTCACTTTGTTGATGATTTGCGTAGGCACCAAATATTTTTGTTGTTTGACCACTTTTAAGACAGGTTGGTCGTCGTGAGAAGTTATTCCTTTTTGGCATATAAAATGAGGTAATGATTCACCGCAACCGATTATAAATGCACACATGCAGGATCTCTGATGCCGAGCCTTTTTTAAATTTCAAATCCGCATAACCAGAAAACCACTTGGTATACACCGGAAATGAAATGTAGGAGAGATGATAATTTTGCAATTATTTCCTAAGAAAATGTGATTTACGACAAAGTTTTGAAAAAATGTGTGTGCAAAAATATGTCATGCAACTTTGCAGTGTCATAAGTGCTGCAAAAATAGATACACATTTACAACTTGTTATTATTATTTCTTTGCTTCTCAAAAAATCACAAGAAAATTGATTTGCCCCAGTTCTCCGGTTGAATGAGCTTTTGGATGTGAGAACGAACGTCGTGTTTTAGCTTTTGCATAAAAATTTGTACCGTTCACTATTCCACTTCACATCGCATGCTAATTTTTTTTTCTGCACAATTTGTTTTCAACTTTTTAACTGATTTAATTTTTTCCCCTGCAAAAAACGGTAGTTAACTGTCTATTTGCTTTGGAATGAATGCGAACACTTGAAGAGACTTACAGACACATACACACGCATATGCAACTTCTCTCATCAGATGATCTGACAGAAACAACTCCAACAACGGTCAGCATGAAACAAGCCAAACTTTTGCAAGTTCACCACATTCATATACAATAAAATATGAGCTTATCATAATAGGCGCATATCCCATTGATTAACTAAAATGCAGAGTAAAGATGCTGCGTTCTATGTGTAATCTCTATTAAGTTTGTGATTGTGCGTGTGCTTCTGTGAAGAACCTTTGTTGAGCCTTCAAGAACGGTAAAGATCCTCAAAAAGGATATAGGCAAGCAGCAAAAATGCATGCCAAACGAAATGAAAAAATACTCATGCGAAATTATATACCTTAAATTGCATGGCTGATGATAACCACGCTATATTATTATGTAGTTGGTGGCGGAGGAGAAGAAATTATCATCACTGTACTAATCGGAATAACGCACGCATTTTTGGGGATATTCGACTTTTGTGGTGATTTTAGCACACGATAATGCATTTTTTCAGGAGTAACATGAACTCTAATTATCTCTAATGTTGGGTAAAAACTAAATCAGGCTTAAGAGGAAGTTTAACCATTCAGTTCTGAATTGTCTGTTCTTTCTTAAGTCAAGTTTATTTTTTAAAAGCTTTTTTACTAAGCTTGTGTTAAAAAAGTCATTGACAAGATGCGATCTTCCTCCTTTACCTAAATCTTGACCAAAGTCATCTCTGATAAAAATTCTTGAAAATTGTGTCATGTACGGTTTTAAAATGTTTTGCCTCGACTCAACATGAAGATTTAAGGAAGATGGGAAACGAGGATTTTATAGACAGACAGACGAATCTAAAATTTACCATAAGATTGATTAATGCATCTAATCGTACACGCCAGGCCAGTCTCTCATCGACGCTGGCTAGCTGATGATGATGAACATATGATGATTAAATATTATGTAATTGTAATAATGACAAGTTTTGTCTGTGTAGCCAATATAGTTTGTGGTTCTTCTATAACAGTTTACTATAGAGTCCTTATAAAAAGTGCATATGCTCTAGTAGAACATCAACTAGGTATTCACTTTTGCTCATTTGTAGCTGCGCAGACGCCATACCAGCCAGGCCTGGCGTTCTCAAACGCCACACCACGTTGAAGGGACTTGCTATAGTGCAATTTTGATGAGAGTTGATGATAACCGATAGGAATGCACTGCTAAAATGCAAAAATTGTCTATAAAAAATTGCATTAGAAAAACTCGTCAGAAGGATGAATACTGTGCGATCATCATTAGTAACGTTTGAGGGTGCAATGAAAATGAACAATGCTTTACTACACACGTGTCTTTTTGATTTGTATGGATTAAAATGTAAAAAAGAGTAAAATTTTTGCAAGAAAACAAAACAGAATTGTTTTAAGAGTTTTTGATACCTACATACAAAAGTCCTTAATAAATTGTAAGTGTTCAGAAAAAAATCAGAGACTTTTGATATTACTTGAGTTGAGACATCTAGACAGAAAAGTATTAAAAATTATGAATTCTCTCCTTTTGTCGTGATGTACGAAAAAATTGCATTTTAAACAATTTTTTTTTCTCTTGAGTACGCAAAAGAATATTACCAATCAAGAGATTCATTTTGTGTAGCAATAAGTAATGTAAGTGGTGGTGGTGATGGTGAGATGGACGGTTGTGCAGTTTTTCATGCATTAAATTTGAAGGAAAAAAAAGGTTGTGTACTTGCAAAAATGCTTAGAGAGAGGTTGCATTTTCAAGTTCGAAATTTCGTTGGTCAGTAAACCTTCAGTTTTGTAAGTTTGACAATAATATAGGTACTTTTTTTATAGCTGTTATAAGCGCTGATTTTTAACTGTTACAGTAATGATTTTACTTCTGCAGAAATCAGTCGCGCACAAAATGTCTGTGCACCTTGCATAATTATGGCTGTGAGAAATCAGAAAGAAATTTTGAGTTTTTTCACCTCATTCAAAATCATCTTCTGAAAAATCAAAACAGTAAAGTTAGATTCCCAGTTGTTCTTCGTATCTATGAAAAAAAAACTTAATCAGTGCGGATATGATTGATAAACGGTAAATGTTAAAAAATTAATTGAAACTTCCGGGATAATTCTTCCTTATGCTCATTTGTGAAAGATCCTTCGATCTGGAATCACATGATTTTTAGTGTATTCAAAAGACAAACTGTTCGAAATCTCAAGGAAGTCAAGCAGCCACACAAAATCCAGTTCAAAGTTGGAGGAATTTCGCTAATTATTATAATTTTTCAGTTTTTATTGGTTCATTTGCTATATTTTATATTTTAAGCCGGGCTCATATCTTACCAGAGATTTAGTTTGCATGCATCAGCCTCATTCCCATTGTCACCAATAATTAGATGTAATCTAATGGCCAATGTAAAGCATGTCATTGTCAACAAATTGATAGATCAAATTGTTCTAATTAGCATTTATCTTAGTATGTAATTATATATCTCACTAAACCACATCATGAAACAACTTAATTGTGGTAAAATGGGAATGAATCTCTGTCACGAAATGTCTTGACAGACTGATGCACGCATGAAGTAGCAACTAATCCAAAAGCTACCAAAAAAGTGTCATCCAAATTGGAATCCATTTCATTGAAGCAAGCTAATTTTTTCTGCAAAAAGCAGAAAAATCTCTTGATTTTTGCGATAATCTTGGGAAACGCTTTGGGTGTCCATCTATGGAACATTGGCAGTGAGCAGTTTAAGATATAGAAAGTCAGTAGAACGCTTTATTATTCTATCTTTTAGAGGAATAAAAGCAGAGCGTGGAATGTGTTCTGATCGATTTTCACACTCTCATTCTCAAGATTTAGGATAAAGCGGTTTCTACGTAAGTTGTCGGCTTTACAGAAGTTAGTTCTAAAGGCAGTGTGCAAATTGGAGCAATAAATCAAATTAGGAAGACTAGCAGAGAGCTCCATACTCCAAAATACTCTCACATTTCCCATCTCACATTAGTTTTGTCTCTTTTGTTTTATTATTCCCACAAGACATAAAAACGATAGTAAAATTGGATCGACTGCAAATCACATCCTCCAATTAGCCATCTACAAAACCACATCTTTTTCCCTATTTCATCTTTTATTCCACTTTTTATTGTAAAATTATTCCAATAACTTTCTTCAATTGAAAAAGATTTCCATGATTTTGTATGAAAACAAGATTTACACAATTTGCAAAAATCTTTCACACCACCAGTTACTAAACCATGAAACGAGCTTGAAATATTTTAAACCAATTTTCCTATTTGCAAGATAAACGCAATATAATATTTTGGTAGGTCAAGTTGCCACCATTTCGACATGTCGACTACTAGACCGTTAAATTGCATGTATTTGAGTTTGCCCGTGAGAGAAATAAACGAAAACACAATTACCCACGAAATTAATTTGAGAGACCAATTGCTCGTCATCATCCTGTCATTAAACGCATACAGCACGCTGCCGACTGCACGTACTTCATCTATGCAGATTTTTTGACTTGACCACCGTGAGAAAAAGTGGCAATGATGAAGATAACGTTGATAAAATTATAAATTAATTATTATTTGTTCAGGTAGCAATCCATAAAGTAGCAGGACAGTAAATAAAGCAAGGCTTGCCAAAAAAAAAATCAACAACTCTGCGCGAAAAAAGGTAAAATAAATTATTGTTATCATTGCACTCATATAAGAAGTACAGCAACTCTTTCTTGCACACACTCCACTCCACGCTCTGCTAACTTGATTTGCCAAAAACATGTGGAGCCCCACCAAGGAAAACTTGGATGATTCCTTCTTCAAAAAGTAGAAACGGAACCTCCAAAAAAAATTCAAACTTGAAAAAATACACACATTTCATAGTTTAGTTGGTAATGAGCGAGGTTATCTTCCTTTTTCGTCCTTTTCATCTTCTTCATCCTCCGCTTATCATCCAAAAAAACCAAGACTCCACATCATAGACTCTCGACTCTATCATTTTATTACATCCTCGCGAAATTTAGGCCAGGGTTAACCTAGCGAAAACACAAACAAGGAAAAATTCTAGTGCGTTACTTTTTATTTTAGTTCTCTGAGAACAAGTAACAATATCAGTTTAGCCTAGAGTACAATAGCCATATATACATACTCACTTGTCAAAAAAACTGTTGCGTAATCTATAGCGGATACGACAAGACGGCAACCAAGAAAAAAAATTTGGATGCACTTTGCGCACAAAAACAAAGCAGTTCAGTTTTTCAGAGTCATTTGATTTTCTCAAAGTCCCTCCACACGACAACAATAATATGACATGCAATTCAACGCCAACTTGGCGTTGCAGTTATTGGGTTCATAATGCATGTAAATGAAACATTAGAGTAAACAAGATTGTCCGTCAAGCTTATCTGGCTTGGCTGATGAAGGCATCAAGAAATCTGACGGTCAAAGGTAGTTGGTTTCGCGTGCCCTCAGCTAATGTCATTGCATGTGATTGAGAGAAGATTTGATTGGACTTGATGATGATGATGGTGGATACAGTGAAGAGTTGTGTCCCACCTGCATTTTTACCTTTAGAACTTGTTTTAATCTTTCCTGCTTTAGATTTTTATGCTTACCTTTTGTTTATGTAATTTGGAGAGTTTTTATTTGTGTGACCTATTGGAAGAGAGGGCGAAACAAGAGTATACACTTTATACAGTTGAGATTGAACGGATGGACAATGGACATTTATAATAGCTAGTAATGCTCAGAGAGATTACGCATGATTGAAGATATTATTATTGTTATATTTTGTGAAGGTCAGCAGCGCGTCAGTTTTTTTTAACAAGGTTCAGTTAGCACTTCTATTGCTTGTTATATGTCTCTTGGCTTGTATTGTATGGCAAATGGCCATTATGCATTACATGGTCCCATATAGCCCTTCTCAATGCACTTCTTCTAGACCATTCTAGTGGAATAGAAGAAGAACAAAGGAATAATAGCGACAGAAATTGTTAAATGCTGATTTCAATGGAAGATGTTTTAGTTGGAAAAACAATACACAATAGTTTTGCTGTCGAATTAATGGGATATTTATGGAACAGAACGGATAGAATTGAAGCGAGAAAGCTATAAAAAATTGGGATTGTTTTTCCATTTGTTTTCTTTTTGTGAACATGTCTTGTAATTTGGGATACATTCTCATGTTTTTGCAAAATTTATCTGACAGGTAGCGAGGATCATGTAAAACTAAATGTTTACAAGTTTGAGGTAACTTTTTTCTCGCGACAAATAAAAATGTTGGTAGGTATGTAGTTGTTATTCCTGAGAAATAATTACTCATCTTTTTTTTGCATAAACAGTGACGTAATTTGGGTGCATATTTTATATGATACTTTGTCAATGTCAGTGGGGCTTAAACTTTAGTAAACAAGATGTTCTCCAGGACGCGTGTATTTTTTGAACTATGAGTGCGTTTTGTACAGCTGGAATTTTAAAGAGGATTTCTGCCATAAAACGCACAATTATTTTGTGCTAAAGAGTGAAGATGAACAGGTCGAAGGTTGACTCTTCAGTGAAGCAAAAAATGTTTAGTGTGATTATCAGGTAGTATGAGAACTTTTAGGCATAATAATAATAGGATATACATAACACGGTATACACTAAACGAAATTTATCTTGATAGCTTCTTGCCTATTGTTTTTTTAGCATCCGCAGTGAGCATGAACACGCGCTTGGCGGCTGACTGCGATGGACAATGAAAAAAAAATCCTGATTTTGTCGCTTTTTTATATGCTCCAATGTTCTTCAACAATGCTCATGTTCTACAAGTATATTTAGTGTTAATTTTTTGGGTGTAAAAATTTACGCGAGAAACACCTTCTAATTATTTGCACGCAGATAGTGAAACATGAGGATGAACATGTAGTCTTCCTTGTTTCATTAACATTCTGATGGCGTTACTTACCCAGAAATTCATTATTTTTATATCACTTCCTATCTTTTTCAAACAGGAAAAAACTCCATTCATTCCTTTTTAAATTTTGCTTTCCGTCATTACCAGCAAAATGCTTTGTAGATGAGATCCAGAGTTTGTAAAAGTGATCATTTGACACAATTATTTATAGAAAAATGAGGAACAATCTTAATAGAAATTTTCTTGTGCAGAATAAAAAAATTAACTGTCAATACAATGATCTTTATGCTCTACAATTATTGGCATAACCATGTCAGTAGTTTTGTCATTGATATTTTCTATTCACTATTCATTCATTGATTTCTTGCATAATCTTCCCTAGCATTTATGAATGTTAATGCATCTATTAATTTTGTCCCAACCCAGCTTGAATGCATCGAATCTTGTCACCTGTACCGTTTACGCCACGCTGATGCACTCTTCCCATTCTTCATTGTTCTTCTGCTCACACATGTTTCTCATTAGCACTTTTGATCCAACAACCGCTCAACATGTGACGACAATTTAGAATCAGCATTTCCTCAATACATTCATTTGTAATCCTTGTCTGATATTTTCTATTCTTTTTTTTACGATGAAATGAAGAGAAGGTCTATAATTACGACATCATTGTACAATCATTTTGATTAAATGATAACAAGCAAAAAGCAATTAAAAGATGCTAAAATTCTGATCTCCATAAAAATCTCAATCTTGATTATCTTCGCATCTGCGTCTTCTTTTTCTAATGTTCTTAGAGTGCCCCTCTGTAGAATCCATTGCGACTAAATGATTATTTGATACTTTGAACCCAGTTTTGACGATGAATCCATTTTACACACAGTTGACATTTTTTTCTTCATTTTATTTGTTTTTCATACATTCTTACAAGCTTATCATCATCTCCGTCGTATTCCTGCACTGCTGCGGCATGTGTGACAGACATTTTATCAAATGACAAGAGTATAATTTTCATTGTCAGGTCACCCCTCTCCTAAACAAATTTAACTTAATTAGTGGATAATTACACTATGCACTGCTACCACTGTTCATAAAACAAAGGGAGCTCTGCTGCTACTGCAGTCGTCATCAAAGCAATGTGCAACGAACGTGGTAGGTCGTACCGTACGTGCTCCTTTACTGATCTCCATTCAAAAACAAAATGCAAGCATTTTAGACAATAATAATTTTTTATATCACGTCACGACATTATACGTCTCCTTTGATCTCTCATGCAACTGTGGCTGCACTCCATGCATAATAATGCGAAAATCACTTTTTCGAGGGTGTTTTCAAGTCAGAAAATTAAGAGTTTCCTCCAACTGTAACATACATAATCTCAAGTCCCATACAGTTACTGCTACTCCATAAGTTATAAAATATATCAGTTTCCGTCCACAATCTCGCCATATATTTTACTGAGAGCATCCTCGAGAAAAAAACTTGAGATATAATTCCAAATGCCTACAAAGGTATCATGTTAGTCATGTAATGTAGCATATAATCATAATATGGCGTGTGTGCCCTCTACATTTTCTGCGTTTGTAAATAAAATAGTTGAAAAAAGGGTTAACCTAGAGAAGCCCTTTTATCCTTGACAGTCAAGCGCAAGGGTACAATGAACGCGCTCGCATTTTACAACATCTAACTTGCTATCTAATATCGTGTGTTTTTGGTTGGATATTTTGGTCGCATATTTTAACAGTTTAATGTTTTTTCTGAGAAGCTAATAGACAGTACAGCAAGCAATACATTATGTATTAGTAGTGCAATATAGACTGATGACAGCTACTTCATATGTGATTATAATTTTTTTAAATTGTTGTTTTGTTATTACGATTTTGCTACTTGTTATTATTATTAAATTGTCGCAGAGAGGAGCACAAGAACGAACAGTATAGCAGGTCAACCTTTTGTTTGGAAAAGTATAATTCATAGTTTTTCAAGTGCTCCTTTTCAATCTCTGACAAATATTTGTGGAGACTGTTGGTCATCGTTTGATCTTCATCATTACAATCAATATGAAATGGTACGTTGAGTAATAAGAAGCCCACGGCTTTATTTGCAGGGAACGAGCCAAAAAGTTTGAGATGGAAAGGATGACGGTGTGAGCCTTATGGATTGCGTAATAGTGAAATGGTATGGTATACACGTTACCTTTTAAAAGACGGAGAATTTATAGAAGCTTAATTTTTGTATTATTGGTGGTGCTATAAAAGAGCTATCTTTGGTGTCAACTATAATTATATATAATTTGTATGGGGAGACGACAGACGAGAAGGACGAGACAGGTAGACTTTGTGTACGACCGGTTGGATCTGGATGAGTTGAAATCCTTAATAAATTCACTTTATCTACGCAACTTGCTACAAGTTCAAATCATTTTCGCAAGTTATTTCTTCATCTCTTCATGAATGTAGCATGCTATTCAGAATCAGCGATAAATTCTTTGTTATCGTTTGGTGGCATAGTGGCATCCATTCAAGATACATAAATTATTACACTTAAAATTTCATCTACAAAACGCAAGAATTTTTTTTAGATGAATAAACGATAATATTGCACTTCTTGCATTTTTCTTTTGTTCTTCGTTCCCTTCAATAATCATTGATGAGGAGGAAGGCAAAAAAAATTTGTCACTAGAATTTATGACCTGAAAAAATAGTTGACAGCGACAGCACTAGAGGATTCAACTTTCAGCCAACAGTATATTTTTTCACCCTCACTAAAAAAACCTTTGTTTTTTGGAAGGCAACTTTTGGAAGGCTAAAAGTTAAAGACTTACCTAAGCTTAAGGAATATTTTTTTCGTGGTTTCACGATAGGGAACTAAGAATAAAAAAAAGTTTTCCCATATAAACCGTTTTTCTTCTCCCCAACGAAAAAAAATTGGTGTGTTCCAACTTGGAAGCGAAAAGAAATACCTCCGGTGTGACTTTCATAGGTAGTATCATCATCATGGGAATCCTCTAATAGCCTGCAAATATTACTACTGTTATTATTATAGCTCGTGTGGTCTGTGTCGGTCTCGGCAGTCCATGTGGAATGCCGTTGCCGCGTGGCGTGGCACAAAAAAAAAACTTTTTGTTATTCTTTAGAAAATTTTTGTACCTACTAGTAAGCACGCAGCTCAACACATAGTAAAGTCGCAAGGATCATGAAGCAAGGCTGACAATGACAATGAAGGAGAGCAAACTTTTTTTCTGAAGGGGATGCTCAATAAATGCTGCTATATGACAAACTGACTTTTGGTGTAAAAATGCCTTTGCGTTTCATTTTCGTAGAGAGGAAGAAAAAAAAGTGCAGACGGTTTAAGATTTTTTTTTGGTAGTGCTCACTGCTCACGTTACGAATCACGTTGGTCCCATAAATTTGTCCAAAAAAAAAGTTGGATCTAACTTTTTTAGTTGGTTGTGCGGTTGCGTATGGCGGAGCACTTGGAAATGGAGACAGAGAGAACGGGCGTAAGTCAAAGATGATAATTTTAGGAGGGCCATACAATTAAAGCGTGTGTGGTATCGTGTAATGGATGGGAAGACGTTTATTTTTTGTACAGGAGAGGACAGAATGTGGAGAGGTACACTTTTAATTGTGGCTATTGAGATGTTCAAGCTTTGAACTTGAGGCTATCTGCAAGTTATCCTTCTCTCTTTATTCCAGAGACACTACCACCAGAAGGAAGACCGGTAAAGGAGTAGATGTTGTACGTGTCATAATCATGTATACACTCTGTATCATAAATTTGGAAATTAGCATATTTTTATGCAGTTGGCAGTGCAGTTGCATTGACGCTTGAAGACTGCTGCTGCATTTTCGTTGAATTGATGATTATATGATGATGAGTGACGACAATTCTGCAACGTGCAAATAAATTGATGGCTAAAAAAACCATCATTTCAAGTTGGTTTTTTTCTGAAGGTATGGTTCCTATTACATCCTTGAATCGGGATCTGGGATTGGATACGATTTCAACCTCAAACTTCATCCTCTAAATGAAAAAAGTACTGACAAAACAACAAGCGTAATTTTAGCCATTAAATTGTAATGCCTAAATGCAACCTGGCCTAGAGTATAGAGTCGTTAGGCTGTTTTCATTGTATTTATTATTGATACTTCAATGCCCAATTACCTATATACCAGTAGAATATTGGTATTGAAATGCAATCAAAAATTGTGAGATGTGATAATCTTGCCAGTGCCAAAACAACAAGCAGTGAGTCAACATGGAAAACTGTTCTGAAGTACCAACATGAACACATGCACAAAACGCGAAGGTATGGAGGGTGTGAAATTAATTGGGAATGCGCTTGTCACTTTACTTTTTATCTTAAAACTTTAAATGTTGCTGGCAAAGTGTACAATTCCACTTCCCAATGTTTACACACGTTTGTGTGCGTACCTTATCTTTCGCCACCACCGCCATTTCACCCTATTAGCATTAGTAACAATTTCTCTCTGAAATGTCAAGGCACACGAAACGCCCGCTATGAGATGCACATCAGAAAACTGCGGGGATAAAACAAAAAGTAAAAACTATTCCTTAAAAAACCTAACTTTTTTCGAATAGTAAGGAATCATGGACGATCTCTGAAAATAACCAAAGCTTCTTCTTGAAGGGTGCGGAGACATGAAAAAAGGGGACGAAGACGCTTTGATGTCTTTTCTCCGAGAAAAAAATCCGAAAAACAAAAAGTTTTTCTTCAACTTTTCTCTGTATTTTTTTTATCCTCGTTTGTTTTGGTGGATGATGCACGCACACTTTTTCTGGAAACTTTGTTCCCCGTCTACATCCATTTCTCTCTGTGTTATTCCGTGTAATAATGCAATGATGCGTTGTTGGGCAATCTTTCCCCTTTTTTCTCTCGAAAACAAAAGATACACCACAACTTTTTCACGTCAGTCACAATAATAATAATATCAAATATCTCTTTATGGATCTGATACAATCATTATGATTGGGAAAGAGAGGAGGAAGAAGAAAGGA
>JAQIXX010002218.1:0-26077 GCA_034700605.1 Willowsia nigromaculata
TCATGCGAAACAAATGGAACTAGCTGTACAGAAGGCGGGAGTAAGGATATTTAAATCTATTAGTACCTCCAACTGTATGCTGGTTACAAATTAGACGGGTCGGTTGAAAGATTCATACGAGTAAAAATGAGAGAAGGAAAAAATGTTTTGAATTGATGAAACAAATGCATACAGACTAGTCCTAAGTATTGAGAAGTTTAAAATGCTGGGAATACAATCTCAAATGTTTTGAATTGAATGACACCGAGATATGAAAATGTGTTTGACTAAATTACAAATGCCTTTGCTTTAGGTTTTAGTCTGACATGTTCGAAAAAATTCAATTTCACATATCACGTTCAAAATTTAGTATTTTGAATTTGTCTTATCAGTTGGATTCATGGATCATTCATGCATAACTAGTCATGTACACATATTTGTCTTATTTAACACTCCCCTCCTCTTATTAAACGGGTACGTTCATATAGACAAAAGTAAACGCGTTTGATAATATATCATGAATCCCTGAATAGTATATTAATCAGAATTGAAATTTATCGTGGGCTGGGCTTGTTTCACATCCCTCAAGGGTATATTTTAGACTAAATACCACTTGGACCCAATAATTGAAAACAAAACAATCTATCCATTGGTCTTAGCAGTTGTTGAGATACAAAACAGATATTCGTGTTCTCGCTAAAAAAACAAGAAAATACAAGTTGCTGATGAGTAAACTAGATAGGTATAATAACTAATGGTAGAATTTCTAATATCAGATCAAATGCGGATTATACTCGGATCAATATCATGTTGTGAATTTCAAATAATAATGTGCAGCCATGCTTTTGGTACAAGTCTGAAACATACAACATGATATCTTTTGAAAGCTATTACTTAATAATGAGCATCGTCTGACTTTTCAAAGTCAAAAGTATTGCTGACGCTGCAGTTTTTGAAACTACGTGTTTGAATTGTATGTTTGACAACATTAAGAAATCACGCTATTGTAACGCATTCAGCTCAACCTGTTTCTAATTTATAAATACGTTGGAATGTCTGAGTGGATCAAATGCATACAGTGACGTACCATCTGGCTGTTATACCTCACAATGTAAATTACATAACTTTCTTTAGTAATTTTAGACTATTTTCATTCTTTAGACTTTTGTGTGATTAGACAAAAAAGTGTTCATTTTCTTTGGCAAGTTGCTAGAAATGCTGTGAATTTCTTTTCCTAAATGACAGGCTTACATTGCAAAAAATCAATGTTGCTACCCAAAAAACCTTGAGATTTTCAAACTACACAGGCAAGCTAAGAGACTTAACTTGCATATATATATATACCTGATATCTTGCACAAAAATGACGCAATGTCTCTACTAAGAGAGCCTGTCAAGGGACCTGAGAATTGACATACCTTCCCTTCCCTCCTGAATAGATATACGACCCTCCCGTAACGATTTCTTTTAACTGATTTCACTCTTTCTTTCCGTGAGTCAATAATATCCAGTGAAAGTCTCTTTTTCTAGTCCTCCTCCGAGTATCCAGATATATGCACGCGTAATATACTTAACTAACGTAGGCGTGTATGTACACAACAATAACGCTGGGCACACACACGAATTCATTTGTTAGCAGATGAAGAAAAATCCTTTACTCAGGGAATCAGTCACAAAGTGAAAAACAGGAGTTAGAAAGAGAACATGAAAAAGCATGCAAGATTTTTTCATGCAAACACTCTTGAACATCTATGTATATATTTGATTGTGAGAACTTGTGTAATATATACACATTTTATGTATAAACCTGATCACTGAAGCGTAAACAAGAGAGACATTACAACAGCATCAAGAAAGGAAGAAGGCAAATAATATTTTGTGGAAACAAACCAAAACCTCTTTTCCTCTCAGGAAAATACACTCTTTGAAATTTTTCTTGATATTTCTTAAATCCATCCATATAAATACATAATATATCAAATAACATCTTCCTTCCGGTAGCTCTTATTGATCTATCTGTTTTCCTTGGTTTTTATTTGTTTCTCTGTGCTCGTGTATTGTACGACGGAAGAGCGCGTCCTGAAAGTAGTGGTATTGCGTACGGTGTCAAGGGAAAAAAGAAATGGATTGGTTTTACAGACTTGCTGCTTCTCCTTGAGTTTATCAGCGGGTAGTGGCGATATATGCGATATAATGTTTGTCTGCCACTGTTGCATAGTAAGTCATGTTTTACTTTTTCCCTTTTCTAACAAATGGACTGTCGGGAATTACTACTTGAGTACTCCAGGCTATGTATACAGTATATAGGTACGCATACACACACATTGCATCAGTCAAAGTTTTACTAGTTGCCGTTTCTTATCTGACGAGATTTTCAAAGAGAAAATGTTTGTGCAGTAAAAAAATAAGTGTATCTGTCTGTCTATCTCTCTGTGAGATTCTGTGTGCAGTGCACTTAAACAATCCCTTTTCATGACGAGACGAGGCTACTCAACTCGTTGAACTACTAGTGTCTAAATTCAGTCAGTTCTTCAAGCTTTATCCAAAAAAGCGAAATTTTCTCCAGTGAAACAGAGACATTCATTTATGTAGTTTCAGTTTTACATGCACAGAATCCAATTCCAGTCAAGTTCACTTCTTTCACCAGATATTAGAGCGGGAGACGATTTGTAAATACAGCTTGTGATTTCGGTTTTGAAGATGGAATACATTTTATGAGGGAATAACACAGAACTGAATAGCGAGACAATCTACATGTCTACAAGGAGAAAAATGTATGATATGCAGTTGATTCAAACTTGAACTCGAATAAAATTCATTTCAAAAAGTAAAGAATCTTATAGCATTTTCCAAAGCGAAGACAGTAAGCTTTACAAATTTTTATGTCTGACTGTCACTACACCCTTGTAAATCTTCATGTAGGGGTAATACTTTAATCATTTCTTTCTGTACAAGCATGCACAACTGATCAACAAAGTAAATCTTAAGATAAACTTTTACCCTTACCACCCCACCTGGAAAATACCTATAGCTTCATTTCATTACTATTTGATACTGTTGCTGTTATTGAAGGGGTTCATTTAGAAACAGCCATAAAAAGGAAGCTATAAAATAGTCTGTGTGGTGCGACCCATCTTGATAAATGTACAAATTTTGATACGGTTATTAATTTTTTTCTCCTCGCCTTTACCCTTTCTAGCTCTGTGTATTGAATGTAAGTACGGAGGAGTGTGCTAAGAATCCCAATTTGTTTTCATTTTCGTAACAGCAAACACAAAGTCGGCCACGTAGTCGGCTTACGCTGTTAAAATTCTCTATGGAATAAACGGAATTTCTTGGAATCTGTATCCTTTACATAATATAGTATGAGTACTATACATAGGTAGGTATCTATATTATTTGTCAGAGTCCTTTCAATTTATTTTGAAGGTGAAGGTAAAGATGTACTGATATTATACGATAAGTCGCCTGAGCTCTGAGTACTTATTTGAGATACCATTTTTTGTTTACTTGGTATGTAATCTTTGGGTTTTTGGTTGCATGAACAAGGACAGAACAGAGATGAGGAAATTTATTGAATTCAAGGACAAGATGTGGAAGAGTGAAGAAACAGTCCCTCTGCACTCGGCTCAGTTACTATCCTGTGAAGATACACGTTTGCATATCACACAATATAAAAAACTATACTTGAGAAGGATCTCTAGAAAGCTGGAGGATCGCACATGTCAAGGTTTTTTCCGGTACCCATTGGGGATTCCGATTCCACAAAACTTGTCGATAAAGTCCCTTCACGCAGAAGCTTACAGATTCTTTTGTGTACATCCTATATGCCATCCGTATACTCTGTTTCAAAACTTGATAGTCCACTAGTTTTCCTGAAAAAAAGTTTGCGTTACTTACTACCTGTGTGCTACTTATTAATGCTGTTGTTGAATAGCTAGTAGATGCTTGAATTTTGTATGACTGCCTGAACTACTAAATGGATGTTTGCATACGACTTTTCAGAATGAAGTGGCTAAAAGCTGCCTACCTTTCCTTGGTTGTGTCATTCTTGCATGAAGAGAGCAGAAAATGTCGATTGGTAAATCTCGACTTTACTTGTTGAAGTTCCTTGAGAGTTTCTTAAAAGCTTGTTTAGTTGGATCCTTCGGGATATAATAAAATACTATGCGTATAGTAATGTCCCATTTTTGACATCGTAACATATTTTCAGGTTTTTAGGACTTTAAGCAAGAGTTTGGAAACTTTTTTGCATACATTAACACAACTTGATTCTTTTCAAGTAGCTACTACATGCCCATTTCTTTCTTCTCTAGGATCAGAATATGCTATGCAGCATTACAAAAAAATGATGGTTGAGATGATCTTACCTCGTTCTTTTGACTGAATGCTGTATAATGTGTGCTTGGGTTAGGTAAAGAATTTTTCTCATAGGCTCTCAACTCAACTCATAATTTCACTTTGATAGAATTTTGCAAAATGGTGATATGATTTTTGATGCAAATGAGGAAAGTAATTCCAGAAAGTAAGTTACCTACTCAGCTCAGCTCTGACTTGCTACTGTCTCAAGAAAGTGCTTTCTTTCTCATATTGCACCTGTATTACTCCATTATATTATCTTTATCGTCATCAACCGCACATTTCTTAGCAATGTTTGCTCAAGATTTACATAATTCTCACCATCATCGTCATCATCAAAGTTTGTATGAAGCTTTCTCAAGCAAACATTTATTATCATCATTACATTACAATTGTTAATGCTCAAGCTCAAAATTAAATCTGTAACGTTCATTCTCACAAAAATATTCCATAATATCACACTATATGCGACCTCAAGAATGTAAGACTATGTTAACTCATAAGTGAGTGAATTAAGCAGTTTAGGAGAACAAAAACGGTACAGCATTAAGTATTGCCTGTGGAAAAAGTCTTTAATGATTATTAAGTTTAAGTAATTTGGGAAAGAGTAATTTCAAGTTCCTTGTTTGAGTAAGTTTAGCAAAAACTTAACATAAAACAGTACTTCTAGAATACATTCATGTCCATTTACTAATTAACCATACGAGGAGAGCAGCATGCTAAAATCTTTGAGCATTAATATGCTAAGTAGTAAATCCTAAAGTGTAAAAATTACGCCCAGAGAGACACGAAAGTAGTATACCATTACAACATGTCAAGACAAGACATCATACACGATGATGGTTTATTATTATTGCTACATCAGCATCATAGATCAATTACATTATCTTCCTGTGACTAGTGGGCTGGTAATGTAAGGCTGGACTAGTGGGAGCCTATTTTTTATGCACTTATTTAATTATTGTGAGTAAATTGAATCTGATAACAGCGTTACTGAGTATGCCTGCAAAACAAATAAAAGTACAACACTGAATACGGGCTCTCCCACAATGTGAACTTTGAACTGAAATATATGCGTGGGAGAAAGCATACAACACGATGGTGTTAGCTCCCCACCTTTGTTTCATGTTTACTTACCACCTTCTTCCCACTTGGTTTTGGAATTGGACAACAGAAAATTCTATACTGTAATCACCTTTGTAAAAACTATATTATAAGAGTATTTATGTAACGTAGATTTTCACAAAAATAGCGTAGGAGAAGGACTACTGGATGATCACAGAAAAGAAACTTTATTATAAGAGCAAAAGTATAAGTGATCTCCAACGAATCAAAGGGAAATTGAGTTGCGTAAATGTAACACGCTTGCGAAACACTTGTTTTTTAAACCTACGAATTTGAATTGGCCATTACATTTTCCATCTATTTATTTTTGTTTTTGCGTGGGACTTTCTAATGAAATGTACACTTGTTTGCTTTAAAATTTACTTCATTCGATTAATTCTTTATACATTAACTTCTATATGCATTACCAGAACATGGTTCCTTCACATAAACTTTCACTTTTTATTTCGAATTCTATTCAATGTGGTTTGTTAATACAATAATTCTTATTCATACGAACAGTTCGGGTAGTGCAAATTTTTTACACTACTAAACTAAATGTACAAAGATTTGATCATGTGCACTTACACGTATGTAATGTAGAGTGAATGTTTTTGCTTTTTACCGGAAGATGATACAAAACTTAGGTATGGTGAAAGTAAGGGTGTTAGCCGTAGTAATAGCATGGATCTATAAAAAGAGTGCATTTTCGTCTCCCTTTACTCATACATTGTCATACAGAGACTTTATGGAAAGGTAAGCTTCCCAAGAAGACTTTCTGTGTAATTCCCTGTCAGTCTGCTACCTCCGTAATATATCACATTACAACACTCTTGTTGTTGGATCAGACAACAAAAACTCTGATGCTTTGTTTGCTTGCGTGATAAAGCATGTCTTCCAGCAGCCTATAGTTGAGCCAACGCCAAAGCCCAGTCATTCATTCAGCTCTTTGATGCTGACGATGATGCAATGGAAAACATATATTTACAATTGTAGCTTATGTCGTGTTCTGCTTTTCCTAGTGTGTACATTACATTATATTTTAATCGAATTTTCCACCAAGTTAGAGCATTTATTCACATAGGACAACAGCATGATGTAATGCAATTTTTATGCCTCACGGTTTCACGATGCAGTAATAGAATCCAACATCCCTCTCTATTTTATTGGTGTGTTTTATACACAAAAACAAATAATATATATGACAGCTTTGATGCAGGTTAGTGCATTAGGTATGTCATAATAACATGTCTTCCTATTTTATTAGTAGACTTAAATGTGTTTGTGTTGGGTTTTGCTATTGGGTGGTCAGATCATCTCGTCCGGAGTCAATAGATAGAATTACATTCATTTATTGCATTCATTATTACAATGCATCGTAATCAAAAACACCTCCAAAGACGCTCATCAGGTTAAATTGTTTTTTGTCAATTATTTTGTTGACAAAGTTTGGGTCAACGTATTTTCTGTCGTAGTGCAAATAAAAGTGGATGCCATACAGTGTATGTGCGTTTTAGTAACAGTGCAGGTGACAGTGCAATATTGAAAGCTAAAGGGTTACGGTATTAGTAAAGAATTTGAAAATCAGGTTCATTATTTCTGTAAAAAACATTCAACGAATAAAAAAGCAGAGTTAGTTTAGTGTTTAGAAATGTCTCCATACTTCTTTTGTGTAAAAAATTGCAGCAAATAAGCTTTTTCAACTATTTATTTGCTTTGCAACCAGTAAATGACTCTAGTAGCGATGTCGTGATGCCTTAATAGGGTTTGAATCAAGTGAAGTAAATGTGTTATTATATGGATGAAACTTACTGGAGGGATAAATTACCCCTATAGCACGGAACATCCACCGGTAGTTTGTTGCTAATGCTCTTCTCTAGCTGGAAATATCCACTCATGTTTGGTTGGATGCAGTTCACTCGCAATCTCAATCATCATGAAAATCTTTATTGATACTGGCTGACTATGTTACTACCGCATTTTATACTGTTGCTTCTCTACTCTCTCCATTGTGTCTGCTTACGGAGAACCCCTAATGCACTTTCTTTCTTACCTCATCATCACGAGAGAAAGTTTGTTTTTCTCTATTAGTTGTGCAGTGCACAATGCTACTACGATTACTGTATGTACATGATGGAATTATACTGCTGCGTGATATGCCACAAAAGCTTCCTCATATCCCATCTCAATTTATGATGTCCAATAAAGTAATTATTTTCGTCATAAAATAAACCATGTGAGCTTTTCTTCCTTCTCCCTTGTTGTCTTCCTGTCTATACAATATTCCATACGGTTCACGTAAAAACACGAAGTAAATCGAATTCTCTTCCTGGTAATATCCCAACTATCATACAATAACAATAGGAACTTTACGTTGTTACAACTCATATAAACATTGAATTATAAACTTTCTCTGTCTGGCTAATGTTTCATAAGAATATATTTGATGGAAATGGCTCCACCATTTTCCCCCACACTTTCATCTCCCATCATCCCATCCGTGTGCTTTTGTGATGATGATTATATCAGATTGACTGAGAAAGAAAACAGCTTTTGTTTGCTTTTCAGTTTCAGTCTATATGTATTGCAAGATAATATCTATAGCGGTAAAGCATAATTGTTCTATTGGAATTTTCTCTTTCAGTCAACATCACTCTACTGTAGAAGGGCCTTCCAAAATGTGAAACTTCCTACAATTTTTGTAAAAAAGGACAGACATGAAAAAGTTTCAAATCAGTAGTGTTCCTATTTACATTACTAAACCGCAAAAATGTATGGAAGAGATACTTTAATCAACAGATGTGAAAAAATTTCTCCACCCACGTTTTTACCATAATTTTCGTACACTACCACATCATCATTATTCCGACAGTGTTATCTCTGGTTCTACATTAGGAGGTATACAGGAATACATTTATGAATAATAATAATAATACGGGCTTGCATTATAACATAAGCATTGCAGCATCCATTAGACAAACATAAGTTTACGTCACAATCATGTCATAGCCATGTGACACGTTATGTCAAAAAGGAAAAGTATCATTTACTCAGTACTTGATGATATTGATGATGAAGGGTTGTGTGCTGTATATATCGTCCTCCTCATCATCATAAAGCCCATCTCTGAATGTCTTATCCCTTTTGATAATGCGTCCACCCACACAAACACATTTGGAATCTGAATATTGTCAAAATTAATATTTCCCGAGTTGATGAGTTTGTGCATACACAACTTTCCCTGAGTTTTACACCATTTCGTCTACCAAAAAACGGCTGTAATCTCTACCAAGTAGTAAAGTTGGCTAATTAATGGACCACGATTAGTGAAAACATGTTGTAGTTGAATGGACTTGCTAAACTACAATATCTAAAAGTAACTGGATGTCTACTAAAAATTAGATGGATAATGAGTACACCACTTTTGCTTTCACTATGCTTACATCAGGATCTCTGGTTATATCTCTGTAATGCGTTGTTTCTTGCTCTAGTGGTGATTTGCAATGCTCAAAGCAGATATAACATCATGATGGTAGTGTTGGTTGGTGGTGTGGATTTACACAACTTGATGATCATATATACATCCCACTGTTGACACGACGAGGAAAGACTCAATTTCCCTAATGGATTTTGAAATTTGTAGGGTAATATCATCATGATCATCATCGTCTCCGTCATCAACATCATCATCATAATAACAAACTGGTTGACTCATAATGTCTCCTTCTGTCTTACGCAATGTATTCTCCTGTGATCATTCCGTTCTCTTGTTACACATATGGAACTTCTCTTTCCGAGTTAGTTTGTTGGGAAAACAAGTAGTGAAAACGTCATTATAAAGTTTTTCACTACCCCTTTCTTCCCTTTTACCGACAAAACACACCGCCAACACACAGCCACCCTTTTATTTTCATTTTGTGGTCTTCAGACTTTACTCAAATGCCTTTAATGCTAATGGCTATGCTAAAAAATAAGGGAAGACGGACATCCTTGTTTTCACTCTTTCTCTGGTGCACCACTCTGCATATTTTTAATCTTTTTGAGCAGTTGTGGATGCGAGAGTAAAACGAAACCCTCTTTCATTCCGAATACATATACAATGAGAAGTAAAAAAAATTCTCCACGTCACACTTTCCCTCTAAAGTTTTTATCCCCATCTGCAGAGTCGAGTTGTGCCTAAAGTAAAACAATAAAGAGATTTGTATGAAATAGACCAAAAATAAGTCTATCATACGGTATCTATTTGAGAGTAAGATAAAACAGATGGAAAGAGAGAGTATATTATTATTCACCATTGCGTTACCCATCATAATGACAAAATTCGTGTTGTAAGGATGTGGTTTTGTTAGTATGTATTCTCTTCATTCTCTCTGTGACACTGGTATTTATATTCACATGTGGGGAATGGTTATGGGGGGAGATACGGTATTCTATTAGTATTCAGTCAACCTTAAAAGCTCTTCTGATGATGTATCAACACACTATCAACCAGCATTATTGGAAAACTAACTGATAATATGATGCACTGTGAACATGACAAATACAAAGTGTAAATGACCATTTTCTCTCATCATCATCCTTTTTTCTGCTTGAGTGACAACAAAAATTTGGAGGTTTTCCTTCCAAAAACGGAAAATCGAATGTGGTATACCATCTACACCATTCAAACGTGTGTTTAACAATGTGAAGCATCATTGCAGTGTAGTTCATAGAGTTGTACCGAGAAGTACTTTGTCTTCATTGTTATGGCTTACTTTTCATACCGATAATCCTTCCAGTTGTAATATCTCTGGATTTTCTTTGGTTTTCGTACATTTTGGTAATGATCCCAAAGGAGAAAGTGGACATAATATATATTGCTAGGGGGAAACACAAGGAAGTTGATGCATTCACATATATACTTGAAAATATATTGAGAGCTTATTACCTTTGCCTGTGGTTTCAGGTGAATAGCCACCGGTTGTTGTATTTGTGGCAAAAGTAGAGTCAGCAGAGTTGCAACTATCAATCATTGTTTTAATTAATGGTACTGCGTCCAATTCATTTGTGGTAGTATTTCCTGAAATACTATAATACGACAGCTTCGTGGAGTAGTTTTTCTTGCGCTGTGGGTTATTGATAAAGACTGATAGTTGTAAAAGTACGTTGCAGGTAAACAACATTGTCTTATTTCTGTGTTGATTTCCGGTTTAACCCTAGCTTATAGAGAAAAACGAACTGGTTTCTGAAAGTTAATTATTTCTCCCAAGAAAAGCTTAAATCTCTCTTATTTATCAAGATTATGGAACCTGTGACAAAGAAAAATAAACTGTATTTGTGCGTATAGCTATATACACTCCTCCAGAAGAAATTCAACACGAACTAGGATTTATTTTATGCTTTCTATTTTTATTCATCATTTAAGGCTTTAGCTTCAATGAAGAAGTCAACCATTTTCTGAGGGATTGCCATATTTTGTGGTTTCGTTTTATTGTTTCCAAGTCTCTACTTGATACATACCACGCAAACAAAACTAATAGTAGTGATCTTATCTCGTTGAGTTTGCGTAAGCATGCAAGCATTTTTATGACAATTGTCATATCCCATAAAATACAAAGTGTGAGAAAATATGTGTGATCACATCGCTATATAGACCCACACTTTCGATTCGATTTTATCGCGATTTATCATTATTGCATAAGTGTGTGTTCGCTTTTAATATAAATGCGCAATAAATTTTTACGAGAGTCTCTTGCATTTTCTTCAACCAACCATCATTCGTGATGAGACGAGTGAGCTTTCGTCACAATGAACTAAAGTATGCTTGGCTTAAAAAGTGGCGCACTTATAATTCAGAATGAAAGATAAAAAATATACTTTATTCATCCACACCTTCCCACGAAATATTTTTCCAATCTCATAAATCTTCATGCTAGTTTTGCGAACGCAAAAACCGAATGAGAAATTATTTTCATTTTAGTTTACATTAGCAGCAGCATCAATTCTCGTATCTGAAAAATTCCATTCTCTACATCCACGCTTCAATACGTAATAATTCACTTCTCCTTTTGGATGATGAACAACAATACTACTTTTTTTCTCAGGAGATATCCGACTTTCGAAGGTTTGTCGCATTCGCCATCTTCCTGTCACAACATATTTCTTCAACATTCAACTTTTCTGTTATTCTGGATTTTTTATCATTATTATTTGAATTGCTGAATTTACTTGTGTACTATGCTATATACAAGGAAAAAAAGAAAGCACTCTTGTTTAGCATTTTCATTCTTCTACCAGCACATGAATCATCTTCCGCTGAATATTATGAGATGTTGTGTAAACTGGTACATCCGCTACGAGTCATCTTTTTGCTTATTGCTTTTTTCTCTCCGGTGTTGTGTAAGTTGGCATTGTATCAAGGAAATGGCGTTTATTGTTAGTTATTTTTGTAGGGAAGCGTCAACGTAGAGGAAAATTCACGGTAGTTCATGCTCATGCAGTAACAAAAAGTGATGTATATTGTTCGTTAATCAGCGAAATGCTTTTTGCAGACACGCATGCACAGAGAACTTCCGTACGAAATGAAGGACTAAACACAGGGAGGAAAAAATGCAATATTACAGCATTTTTTCCTTGGATGCAATGCAATATGATGACGATGATGAACGACAGGGGACAAGGGGAGATTGTTAGCAAAACTCTTTCTCCACTTTCTACAACAGTGAACAAGAGATCCGGTTATTTCATCAGAATAGTAGGGTATAAGACTATGCATCAAGCATTGGATGTCGGATAAATGTTGCTGCTAGAAATCTTGGGCGCCAAAATGACTAAATATTTTATCTTGCAGCAGGGGTGCCTATCTATATTGCTAAGTTGCTGCGACATTATGACTGCTACTGAAAATCTTCATTACTAAATAAGCTGAGATATTGCATTATTGATACTGAGATTTGTGATACGATTTGTTTCCAATCTTAAAACGGTTAAGTGACCAAGTCTTTTAGACGGTACCTTACCTTTAAATTGTATGCGTTTTTCTAATCATATCTAGTGTTAAGCGATAATCTGGTGGTCGTCGTCCTAAAAAGTATATCGGTTAAAACAAAACAGCTTCTATAATGATAATGATAAGTATAAATGGTACAAGATAAAATTCGTAAATTATGAAATAGTATATTTCACCATACAATGACTGTTATGAGATAATGCACATATATCAAACATGCAAGAAAAGAAAGTTACAGAATCATGATACTACCTATATGATATTTTTATTCGAAGATGTGAAATAACAGCACTAGCTACAAGATGTGAGCATTTTGAAACTGAGAAGCAAAAACGAAACAAAAGTAAAGATGCCGTTTTCCCTTCTGTGATAAAAGCACGTCCAGTTTTCAGCGTGTTAGTATACAAAGACAGAGAATGGATCTATGTATTATATGCCTAATAGGATACTGGTGTTGAGATAGAGGGGAAAAGAAGGCTACCGTCAGCACAGCATGACTTGATTCTCCATGTGAAATAAGTTATAGCAGGCTTAGTGCGTACTACGAGGATGGCAGCCAAAAAGTCACATAGAAAAAGGCCTTGTGTGTAAATTGAAATGTATTAAACCGCACCACAGCGCAAAAAATAAAATAAAATGGTACGAGGAAAACCTTAGCCCAGCAGGTGGTTGGCCAAGTAATCTCCACCAAATTGTGATTTATGGCTGTTGAGTGAGTGTCTGTTGGCTTCATCCTTTACCACATGCATAGACGCATATAGTAGATGCACACATATAAATGTCTACAAGCTATATATACATACATAGCTGAACTTGGAAATACTCTGCTTTCTCTTTCTTATCCTATCTGTCTTGCCTGCTCATATCTCCTATCTCCCCTTCCATTCTACAGATTTCTAGATGGATCGATGTGCTATACTAAAGAAAACAAGTGTTCTTTACAGGAATAGTGTTATTTCTACAGGGTAGTATATGAACCGACTTTTGTTGGTTTGCTAATGTAGCATTTCTCAATGGAATAGTATACCCAAGATTCACAGGACTTTATATTGAAGAAGAAAACGAAAAAGAAACTTTGTATCTTTTGGTTCAAGGGACTGTCCACATGAAATATAAATGGAAACTTACTTTCACTTTGTGTATCTTTGCAGTATACATGTGTACAAATAAGAAAGTACCTTCTATGGTTTTCTCCTAAACAACCGAGCAAATCGTAAATAATGGTACAATATTTGTCGTTGATCTTTTCCTTGCTATTTCAAACGTATTTTGCGTAACGGATGCAGACATACAGTTTCTACTGTGTACTCGCACAATTTTATATTTGAATGAACAGTTACTATGAAAAACAGTATAATTTTTAGGTATGAAAAGTATGCATACACGTTCAGAAAAGTTTTAAGATTTAGAAATTCCTTTAGTCTAAAACGGCTTTTATGGTAACTTTTTTCTTTGTGTTCACAAAACAATATAGCTTTACCTCCACAAGAAGCTCCTACTCATGCATACAATTGTGAACGACCACCAATAATTCAATATAACTTTATATTATTATTGCCACTTTTACATCTTCATCAGAATTCCATTTTCACACATTATGTCACATGATGGTGTGACGAGAGGAGAACGGCCATTGGGACCAATTAGAAAGCTTTTTACTCCTCTTCTTCATCCCCCTTAGTCTCTTAACGTTTTTAGCCTTCAAGAAGAGAAAATGTTGGATAGAAGGATAAAAGTTTTTTCTCCTCACCATTATTACTACTATTTTTATTCTCTTCGTGTGTATATTATATTACGTGATGTGTCTTGCATAATAATAAATAAAATGAGAGCCAGGAGAGAGTTTGTTGTGCGCTTATAAACATTTCTCTTGATTTGTGCTCACTCACGAGAAAAGTTAGTTTTGACAGGGAGGGCACGACTGGCACAAGTTTCCTTCTCCTTCATTTGGAATGGTATAGCACTTTTACTAAAACGAGCCCTGTAATAAAAGTCAATGCTCCTTTTCAGAGCACATACCATGCCGTTCTTGTTCATTCCATATTGGCCTCGCCCAAAAGATGTCACAGAGAATGTGCTAAGTGGCTGGATATATTATATTTTTGTGTGACTCACACAGTCACAGGAGCACAGCACACTTTTTCTACAAAAACTGCATTAAGTTGGATATGTATTTATGATTATGTCATTTATTGTGATGACGAGAAAACAATGATGATGGCGATGACGGCTTTATAAGGCACAAAATAAACAGGAAAAGGGGAACTGGAATATTTTTGGAAACAATAAACAATCTCATACTTGAGCACACTCTGACTTGCCCTCGGATTAAACACATACATTCTTATGTAGTAGGCAAACGAGTGGTGAAAGCAGAATAATAATGTGTGATAATGGACACATTTTGAAATAAATATCAAACTAAATAAGAAAAGAGTGGCAGACAGGCGACTAGTCGCGTAGAGCCAGCGTGAATCAAACTTAATTTTTCCTGTTCTTCTCCCCATTTTTTCGGCTCTCTCCAGAAATGAACTGCACTCTGGTTGTTGTAGGTCTATTTGAATAGTGCTTTATGTAGTAAGAAGCTAATGGGATAAAAAAATATACATAGAACGGCGATGATGCAACATACATAGCTAATATTAAACCTTATTTGATATCAAAATGAGTTGTAAGCAACAACTACTTTCAGCCTATTTTTGAATTCAGTCTTATTAGCGCTCCACACTTTGAAAGCAATAATATCATGATTGTTATGCAAGATGGGTCACCAAACCTAGCTTTTCTCTGTTGACAGGAAAGTCAAAATTAATATTTCACTCAAACTTTAATTCCTCAGCTGCCAAAACTGTTTCTGTTCACATCACCAGATGCTACCTATTTAAATGTTTGTTATGTAGACACGTATTGCTTAAAAACTGTCCAAATGTGTTTACATTTTTTACATAAATTTTCTTCCATATTATTAGATGTACATGATAGAGTATGGATGTCGAGTAACGGCTTACACAAGTTGTTCCATTAATGTATTAGTTACTGGATCGTTTATTGTTTATTGGATTAAAATATATTAATTCTTGTTACGAAATGTAACATACAATTGAGCTGACAAAATAGGCAAACCAAACATGCATGGACATGTTTTACTTTCTCCCTTGTGACATGACATAGGTACAGGATTATTGCGTGTACGATGATTGTATTTGTTCCAAATATGCTTGGATTTTTCAAGAGATCTGACGGTGATTATTTTTTCAAAAAAGATTATTATGTTATCAAAAGTTTGAGTTGTTGTTGACTTCTACTCGTTTTAAAGAAAATAAATAAGCTGGAGAGTAGAGCATAGCATGTTTAGATAATAATTGTAGAAAACGTTACATTTTTCAATGGTTATGAATTTACCTGCACACTGGTACCATAATAGGATTAGTGGCAACATGTTGTGCTCCTTTCTGGTCATGTCACGTCAGATTAAGTAAACGTTGGAGATTATTCTCAATTGTCTGCATGGATTGACATGTAAAGTTAATAAAATTATTACATCGATAACGTTTTTATTAATCTAATAGCTATTTTTAGACTCTTGCAGGAATTGTAGTGGAAGAAATGAAACAAGAAAATTATTACACACTCCATCATTATCTGCATCATACACGAGAAAAAATAGGCGTTCATATCAAAAATGTTGGTGGAATGCAGTGTATGAAAAATTTAACCGGAACTCGGCGGCATTATACGTTGAAAGCAGTAATTTTCTTTTCTAGTTTATTATGTCCATTTTTAACATACATACTTTTTAGAAACACTTTTATTGACATAAATGTAAGAAAAATGGATTTTTGTGCTCCAAAAATCCCATGCAGTTGGCTTACCTAAAGCAACAACAAAGGGAAAGTTTTATGTATACTCAGTCAACATTTCTTTTGACAAAATGCTATTTACAATTCTGTTTCCCAACCACTCTAAACGCACACATTTACCTCCACATTATTTTGTGTGTGCACTTTACACATTTGCATCCAAATCTAATTAGCCCATTAAGAGATGTACAAGCTTTTAACTTTTTGATTCGGGCCACGTCTAGCTAAATTAATTACATGGAGCAAAAAGCGAGAGAAATGTATTATATGAAGGATACATATACAAAAGTAGACCACCGCTAAAGCCACATAAGCGACATACATGATGCGAGAGGGAACAACATTTTTTGCTCTCATTCGTTTCGTATGCTAAAGTCCCTGCAAGGGATTTCAATTAGAGACGCCAATATATAGTCCATATAACAAGTATGAGAGTTTAGACCTAAACCATAAGGCTTTTCTCATCAGCAACAGCGCCGTTATTTGCTGTCTTTTCCAAAACGAAAGATTTCCTAACCCTTATTAGCATAAGTACAAGCGTCTAAGTTTTTTGTAAATATGTGTCCAATGAGAAAGTAGTAAACCATGCAATGTGAAATTGTGCTGCTGTATAAAAGCCACTATCATAATAATATGCAACATTAAAATGTCAAAAGTCATTGACAGCACACTGACTAGCTTGACTACACAGAGAGAAAAGGCCAAAAGAATTCAGCATAAACGAAACTAGTGGAATATTCTTTTATGTCGCTTCTTCATCATGTCATATCTCTGAAGCACGCAGCTGCTACTTTCTGCCTTTCCGTCTTCTCCACTTCTACTCCTAACATTACGACTATAATGCAATGGAATAATGATATAATAACCGTTATATTGCATATTGTGTACATTGCTTACATTAATATCGTTTGTGGCATGTTTATTTTTAGTGGTTTATGGATTTATTGTTCTGTACGTGAACATCTTTTGTCTACTTTATTAAGATTAGAATTTATAGTATTGGGAGTTTTTATTTGTTTAGTGTAGCCTCTATTTTGTCTCGTCTCAAGACGGAAGCCTGGAGCCCAGGATGTGTGTGTGAGCAAAAATAGGAGATTAGTTTAGTAAAAAAAAAAGGTAGGTTGCAAATGGAAATGGAGTAAGCTCTCGCTATGCCTAACAGTCAGATACATACTGTGTCGTCATCAAAAAGCTCGGACGGCTATTTTGTGTGAGTGCTTTCACGCAGGTAGCATTTTCTCACAAAAGGAAAACAGTAAAAACATGTTTCCCCCTAAAAACGAAAGTCAACTACACAGAAAATAGAAACAGATGAGGAATGCAATAATACTCATAACAATAATAATAATACGTATATTGTGAGAAAAGTAGTGTGAAAGGAGATCGCTTTTTCCTCCCATTTTAATGCTACTTTGGGGAAACCTAAAAAAATGTGTGGAGAAATGTTTGTTTGTACACTGTGTATACAACATGCACACAAAATATTCCACTACACACAAGAGCAACGGTATGGGAATCGGGAATGGAATATAATGGTTGTTATATTATTATTGTATTACCAACAAACAGTGATGTAGAAAGTGGACATGTTTCTATACTTTGATCATCATCGTTTCACATGAAGGTTTTTTATTCTTCAGTTTTTTTTACTTTTTTACCCCCTCTTCTCACTTTCAGCTTTTGACCAAAAGACGAAAAAAAGTTACAATAATGTATAATATTAAGAGCATGCTTCTTTTTATGCTTTATGATAGAGACAAAAACGCATATGCCAGGAAGACTTGAAGAAGCGAATCATTTGTGTGACAGGAATAGGGAATAGTCCAAGAAATAAGATGAGAAGAGAAAGCGAGAAAGAGAGTGTGCAATGTCCGTGCTTTTTATGCACACTGATAAGTTATATAAACTTAAACATATTGTTCAGTTTTTACTGGTTTACTTTATGTTAGGCTACTGCTATTTGGTGAGAAACATCATAAAAGCTTAGTACTCCAACAACAACCACAAAATATCCATTGTGCTTTCGTTGCCGGCTGCATCCACTGTGAGAGCACGCTATAGACGATCTATTCATATGTCTTGGAAGGTCGTGAATAGTTCAAGTGTGTGTGTGATGCAATGCACTATAATAACACAAAGTTGTGGAAGGGATCTCTCGATCGCTCTCTCCGAAAACTGACGCGACAACTTTTTGACTTTGGTGAGAAGTGAGAACATACAGAAAGAGTATACATATGTAATAGTATGCAGTGTAGACAGAGTGTTGCGTAACGATAAGTGTGATGGAAATGGTTACGATGCTCATAAAAATATTCCCCATATTCGTACGCTCAAATTTTCAAGTGAAGTGTTTACATTTGTGGCGAAAACATGATAGCCAATAAGCTATTGTCGTAATCCAGTAAGTGTGGAGGATGAAAGAGAAGAGGATGGGAGCTCTGTGTGTGTATAGAGCTGCTTTATGACTGTGTCGCACAAACACTGTCGTTGTTTCTGTTGCTTATCCTTCATTTCATTGCTGCTTTGTATATTCCAAACAAACAAAGTTGGCAATAAATACACAAATAAGTAGTGGTTACCAATAATTTCTACCTTTTTTGTATATCTCACCAGAACAGAAGGTAGTTTTCTCTCATTCTTAGCAAGAAATTATGTACTTACCATTAGTGCAAATGGTAGGTATATTTTCAGGACAAATTGCATCAATTCAGACATTTTCTGCAGTAATTGACAACTGTAGCATTGTGTAAAGGTAGGTAATATACGTGCTAGCGTCTTTTTCTAAATTTGCTGGAGAATGGAATTGAATTTTCGAACCTGCTCCTGGGTTATTTTGCCACTTCCAAGTCTGGAAGGTCTGGAGAATATGGATTTGTTATTTTTATAATCCGATTGTGCGGAAGGTTGCATTACATTTGGAGTACAAGTGAAATAAAATATAATAGGATTCGATTTAAAAAATGGATTTTGCCCTTCTCCCTGCAAGTGTGATAGTAGCAGCAAGGAGAAAACTTACCTGCATTAGTGTTACGGCTATTCAGAGGGAAAAGAGAAAATGCACGATTGGTGTCGTGCTCAAATCCCATTATATCGCTTCGCATCATTCAATAATTCTTATTTTGAATTTATGCAGCAGAATTTGTAGTTTAACAAAATGTTCAACTTGGGCGAATGCAAAGCTAAAACTACGTATCACTGCGACAAACGCAGAAAAAAGTTACATTGAATGGGGATGATTGCATATCAGAAAATATGCATGTTATATACTAAATGTTCTTTACTATCATGTACTATACCAAAGCTCATTTTGCAGTTGGGAAAGAATCGATTGAAAAAATACATCTATTACAAAGAGAGAATTCGATAAACTGAGATAGAGAATTGTGATGACGTGTGTGCAAGATTTTTAGAGATCGTTGTTAACCTGTTTATATTGACACGGAATCTATTTTGTACTGTAATGCATAACATATTTCTCAATAATACTTCATTAACTTAATATGCATTAAATTTCACTGGAGATGATGTGATAGCGTGACAGAAGGGCAGATGAATAAAATAAGGCATGGGAATGGCATTACATGTGAATGATACCTCTTGGGAATTCATGGCTTGTGTTATTGACAATGTCTCAGTAGACAGCTTGCGCTTTTAAATTTAGCAACTGAAATACATTACAATATGCTAATAAAGTAATTGATGGCTAATACATCTAGGAAAAATCTAATTTTCCTCGTACTCGATTGTACCAAAGTGAAAGGGTCGGGATATAAAGAATAAACTTAAAAAACAGACTAACAATAAGTCAATCGCTCAATGAATGCTAATTCAAATTGACTGATGTCTGCAGTTTGTCGATGTAACTTGAATGCACAATTTTAGCTACGACCTTATCTACCCTTCCCATTTTTTGATAGCCTTTCATATAAAGTCTAACCTTAACAGCTAGATAATGCTTCCATGAATTTGACTACTACAAACTGTTTGTAAGCGAAGAACATTGAAAAACATGCATAAATAAACTTGAGACATGAATATGACTCATGAAAGTGTAAAGCATAGATACATATCTAAAGAATCCAACTTTCTCCGTCCCGTTCAATCAAGAGTGAGTGGAATTGAGCTGGAAATGTGCCTTCCTATAAATAAAATGGCTTGGCTATTAGCCATTATTAATAATATTACGTTATGATTAACCCTACATGTGCTTCTCATCGCAACAAATAAGGTCGGTCATTTGCCCAATTGCATTTCTCTTTTGTGTTGTATGCAATGGTTGTATTTGAGAGAATGGTACATGAACTCTACTCTGGGAGCTTGCGTGTCAAAAGTAATTTTATGCTAATGGCATTAATGCATTGAGCAGAGAGCGGGCAAAGTTGTAAGTCAAGATCAATGTTTTTAAGAACATACACAACTCGACGATGGATATTCAAATCGATGGAGACATGGACACGACTCTTGCAAAGTATGCATCCATCTATCTGTCGAACAATATGTGTATCAAAAGTTCTATTCAATATACCCATTAGAAAGCCAAACAAAATCCTTTCAAAGTGAGCCGCCGATCGATTCATGAGACTCATGAGAGCTTGAGGGGTCGTGCATATTCAATATATCTGACGCTTGAGATGTGCCTAATTTACATAACCTCATTGCAAAAATGTTTGCTTGATGATCTTTGTAAATATGTATCAAAATCGTAACATTCATACCAATTCAATGATTGTAAGGTCCAGAAATATATTTACCCAATACTTAATATCTATGTCTCTCTATCAACTTTCTTTGTAAACATTTCAAACACGTGGAAAAGAAGTATTTTGTCTTAAACAAATGACACTTAAACTTAAACCATTACCAGACCAGACCACTTGACTCCTTTCTACAAAAACTACCTTAGATAAACAATAGCAACTTACCATAAAATGGAACCCACTTTCTTCTTCGTAGACAGTCTCCATATTATATGAAAGAGAACTTACTCGTAGTTGTTGTGTGACACAGTAATGTGAGCATTCATTGTGTTCTATCTGCTAAATGAACCTTGTTTGCATAATTTAACACCAGAAATAAAACACCACACACTCACTACACGTGTTTGACAATCCACTTATTTTATTTATTACCTTTATAAAAATACATATCTTTCGCTATCTCCGCCATTCATCCATAATAATGCAAAGTTAAACACTCTCGCCTTCTTTTAACGTGCGATTTTTATGCGCTGTTTAGATATTCATAATAATAATATGCATACCATTGCAAAGTGTTGGTGGTCCTATTTCATTCTTGAGCGGGTGACGAACCGTGTAAAAAGCGGAATAAAAGCAAGTGCCGAGTGATTATCAACAAAGAGCTTCATAATACGCTCGTATATATAGGAATACAATTACTGTGTCGCCCTCATAAAAATAAAATATATCACACAAAGAATGCACATAAATACTACAACCAACTGATATATAAGTTGGTCGTGGTGGTGGATGAAGGAGAAAATTTAGAGTGTGTGCATACCACTGGAAAAATACAGCAGCAACAGTGGAAGCAGTAGTATTTTCAGCAGTAGTGAAAGGTTTTTAATGCTTCCTAACTAAATGCATATTGAAAACGGGGGAAAGAGAAGGGGAGAAAGATTCATGATGCAAATACAATGAAATAGAATGGAAAGAGCAGGGGCATTACTTTACTAGCACCGCCATCACCACCACCGTTGCTGCCTGTGCCGTTGAAAACAGCTCATGTAAAATGCTACAAAGATTGTGTGAGTGAGAGCCTTCCTTTCTCTCCAACAAATTTTTGTTCGCTCCCCAGCTTTGCTGTTCTTCTACTCACAACCATTCACTTTCTTTTCCTGTTCGTTTAGGCTTTCCGCTGGCATATCAGCTATATATGTGTACCACCAGCATCGGCATACACTTTTTCCCTGGTCTGCTTACCACTTTCCTGCCAGTCTCTCAGTGGCTTTCCTCTGTGTCGGAAGAGAGAAAAAATATAGATAAATGTGTTTGTTTCCCAAAAAGGGTTAAAATAAGAGAATTTTCAGTGCTTGTGAAGATTACCTTGTCCAAATCAGTTTCAAATGCTAAACAAGAAATCGAAACAATACTGTATAAATAATAAGAAGTAAAGTGTGTGGATTGAAATCTGTGGTTTCTCTGTGGGTTTGTTAAGAGAGAAAAAAGAAAGCTCAGAATGAAGCAATCATTATCAATATCCACGAAAGATACTCTCCTGAAAGATTTCTGAGTGTCTATATGATCTTCTGACTTTTTTTTCGTTTGCTCTAGTCTTATGTCCTACATGTTAACAAGTGCATATTACACAAATATACGTGCGGCTCTTCTTTTGCGGTAAAATATCTGTTTTGAGGAAAGTGTCGATTGCTGATGTGATGCATCGGATCCATCCGCTCAAACCGGTGGACTTTTTCTGTCTTACTTTCGTTATCTGTCTTTTTGCGATGCCTACTTTCACACAACTGAAGTCACAGTGATTCAAGAAACTCATTCCGTGAATGGAAAAACCCATTCACTATGACTCTGAGTCACATCCAAACTCCACATCGAATATCATTTTATGCATATAAAATAAAAAGAGAAGAGTACAAGAAAGAAGAGAAAAACACATTGAATACGAAATTCTTCTCTTCGACAAGAATGTGAACAACTTTCACATAAAAAAGGAAATTCGTTTTTTAAAGAAAAACTGTAATTCCTTTACATACTCCTCCTTTCGAATAACTGTGTTGCGGTTTGCATCTTCATCTGTGTACTTTTGGATTTTCAATGGTTGAGTGGTGTGCATTCACATCGTCTTTTTGTGTGCACATTCAGTTCACATACACACATGTCATTTGATTATGTAAAGAGAGTATGAGCACAAGCACAGCGGCAGTTTTCGTGCAGCAAGAATAAAAAAGAATCTTGTCTTATCTCTACTCTCTCTGACTTTCTCTCAATGTCTTCATCTCCAGCTATTCAAGTGATTTCCATAATTCTCTTTACACAGTGTTGATGAGATGTCACGGAATCATGATGAAATGAAAGTACCAACTTTTTGCGTTATGCAAGTAGGCACCTCCAACAAAACCATACCATCACCTTTCTTCCAGCTCAACACAAGAATTTTGAAATCTTTGAAACTGAAACCGTGAAGATATCCAGTTTCGGCTCTTGTGTTTCAGAGGAAAATTACAAACTGCTCTGGAAAACAAGCAATATCCAAGTAAAAACGACAAAAAGGAGGAAGAAGAAAACGTAGAAACACAAATGGTCAAAAAATTCATTGTCATTTTGCAAAGAAAATAAGACTAGTGTGCGGTAGTGTGTGAAGTGATGTGGTGGCACGGTTAATAATACATCCAACACCGTTTTCCTCTGCCTACGTGTGTGGACTATATTCTTCTTCTTTCTTATTTGAAATGAATGAATGAATGAATGAATTCTGACTGTGTGCGCTTTGCAATTTAAGTGAAGAAAGCATTTTTGGTTGGTTGTTTGCTTCCTCCTGCTTCGTCTTTGCAATCTCAGCAAGCAACGCGTGTCCTTCCTTCGCATAATGAAGTAATACTGCATGTCATCACGCCGCAGTGGTTTAAATAGTTTCGTACGAAAAATCAGAGAATCGCACACATACACCCATTCTCCTTGACTTTCTGCTTTTCTCACACTACTTGTCTATGCAGTAAACGCACGCAAACGTGCATACATATTACCGTACAAACAGTTGCTTGAAATTGCTGGAAAAATTAGTGGTTCAAGAGAAGAAGGGGAAAACGAATGGAAAGGAGTATAACGAACATTATATGAGTTTCTTAAACAAAAATAAGGACTTCTGCGACAGAAGAATGAGTGAGCAGAACAGAATTAATAGACGGCACCAGTGTTCCAGGCCCTTTCTTGGCTGTGTGCAAAGCAGTCGGAATAGACTTTCATTATAAATAGTACAATGCTTTGCCAAAAGCCGCCGGAAAACCTATAAAATAAATTCCTTCTTTCTGCGTATTCCCACGTATTCCGAATGTCAGAATACAGCTGCTTTAGTATTTTAATCATGCATACATAACAAAACGTCTCATATTATCATTTTCCTCCACATTCTCTCCCACCACACAAAATACGCCTGTGCTCACATTAATAATATAAAAGTAAAAGGGATGACATCAGCGATGAAATGTTTTAAAAAGTAAAGCGCACCCATCTTTATTCATGTATACAAGGATATGTATGCTACACTGTGTTGTTAGCAACATTTTGTGCTTGGTTCTATGTATTGTTTATCATTCATTTATCTCTAGAGGCAAGAATCTGCTGTCTCTCTTGTCCATTTTTATGCAAAATTACTCTACGGCTCAACCTACTTTTACGAAAATTCACTGCCATCGTTGTTGATGTTGATTATGAAGGGATGCATGGATTATTATTTTTACGGAGAAAAAAGCGATTGTCAGTTGGAGTGAATTTATTATCATTATAGCCGAACATTTCGGAGAAATTAGATTACATTATCGTCTGAAAGAACAGCGTAAAATTGGTAGTTTTCCTCTTGTCTAATTCATTATTCCATACAGGTACTGTCGCAAACTTGTAGAAAAAGAGGTTCCATACGGGTTTGAATGCTATGCAAGAGTAATCTATATGGTTGTGTGAATAGTGTGATATAATAATATACATTTAGTATAGGAGGGAAATATTGGTGACACTGACAGCAGCATCAAGTCAACAACGAAAGTAAAGAATTGGCGTTGGCGTAAAATTATAATAATATATCATCATCAACATATTATATCATATGGACATCATATTGATATCGATATAGCTGGTATTTTTCGTCAACTTGATATAAATAACAATCATAATAATATAGATGAACCAGGGAGGCACTCAATGGAATTGAATATAGTTGCCTTTCTTTATCAGTCAGTCGCTGTGTACACGTTCTTCCAGTCGACTGGTGTAATTTCCAATGTGTTCCACTTTCCCTCGAAAAAAGAATGCATAACAGTCCCATACTTTTTTCCATATATTTCAGCAATTTCTTTCAAAACTTGTTGTACAATATAATGGCATATATATGTATTTGTTTTCAACTAAAAATAAGGAAAATTAGTTTGATGGAGTTTTCAGAACAATAATTTTTTGAACTACTTCATACACCACCACCACCTCATATTCGTTTCCTAGTGCAAGTTTTTTTTCTACCCGACTTTCATTCAAGTACAATGCTGCTATTATTTTCATTTTACTTGCTACAATTGGGAATTGTGTTTACAAAGGAAAACATTTTTTGATACAGTAAAACAAAAGCGAGAAAATGTACTAGATTTCACAGAGACTTTAATGTTAATACACTCCGCATTATAATCATAATAATATGCGTCCTCCATTTTCTTAGCAGTGAAAAAGTCGGTGAATTGCCTCAAGTTTCCTCTTTTCGTTGTTTTGTTTTTCGGTAAAATAGAAAGGAAGAAACTTAGGTATACTAGCTTTTATTTTCTAATTATTTTCATGGCTTCTACATAATGGCATTTCGTATTGGATACATACCAATACTAGATGTGTATCATATTTTCACTTCTTGGTGCAATATACATGCTCGGGGAAAGTCCTCTAGCTGTAATGGAGACAAAATGCAATTGGATCGACGATCATCATCATCATTGTTATTACTATCAACCTAGTTCCACTTTCAATACTTGTTCTGTTCTTGAATGTTCTTGAATACGACAATTGTATTTATTAGTTTGACTTGGCTCCTTAAGTTGACGAACTCGACCAACTTGTTAT
>JAQIXX010002219.1:0-26074 GCA_034700605.1 Willowsia nigromaculata
TTTTGAACCTCATGAGCATACCAGAAGGCTGTTTCTAACTGATCTTTAGAAAAAGTTGAGTTGTCAAGAAGCCATTTTAGAGACGCAAAGCTTAAGTTATATCTGATTGCAAGATGTAAAACTGACGTAGTTATCTCGACTGTAATGTTGGAATATACATTAGTCTCTCGTAGTGCTTCGAACATGGGAGGATCAGGTCTAAAATTAATTATAATTCGTTCAAGCAGCGGATGTTCTTCAAATATGTGGTAACAAACGTGCCGGATCACTTCACTTACATATTCAGTTTTTAGGCAGTTGAAAAGTTGTAAAAAGTCTAAAAAATTTAGTGCGTATGTAGATTTGTTGAACACTTTCACTAATATATCTTTGTCATAGGTAGTCTTGCCTAAACGCAGTAACATTAATAGTAAATTAATATGGACTTTGGAACACGTAAGGGGGATGTCTTTCTCTTTGTGTTTCAAGGCTAGTAGAATTGGATTAATCTTAAACAAGCGGTCGATTATATTGCATTTCCCATTAATCACTTCTGATTCTTTTGAAATTGTGCCTTCTACACATTCGTGGACTGCATTTGCAACAGACTCATCCAATTTGAAGAGTAATTCGTTAAAATTTTTTATGCCCAGCATTAATTCAAAAATAGAGTAATCTCCTCGATGTACAGCGACATGCAGCAACGTGTAACCGTCTATTTGAATTTGGGTGAGTAAAATATCCGGATTTACTTTTATCGTGGACTTGATAACTTCGGAAATAAATGATGTACTGCTGCTCATGGTACTGATAAATGGTAGTTTTGCATTAAATATATTCATCTGATCACTGGTATTAAAAATATTGCACAAAATTTGAAACAAGATATTCTTAAAATTTCCATTAGCGCAGGCCTCAGAGACCCTTTGAATCGATATTTTGTCCAGGTTTTGCATATGTTTTTCACGCTGGGAATATGAAAATTTATTGTGATCAAAATCTCGCAGACATGCATTTAAAAAATAGCAAATAATATAATTTTTGAATTGCCATGTGTGAATTGTCGCTTCATTTATCACAACTTTTGCCGAGGTAGTTTCAAAAACGTTCTCAAATAAGAACTTTAAACCTAGTTCAGAGAGACTAATAATCAAGAAGTCTATCACAAATTTTGATAAAAAATATTCTGCAAATGTTCGGTGAATAAATGATGGTTCTGAATACACGCTATTTGCCTGCATAATTCCTATCTTTAAAACATCGTCAGGCTTGAAACAGGGAACACGAAGTTCATCCTTAAATTTTTCATAATATTGAGGAAACAAAACTAGTATTGCATGATTTATGTGGGCTTTGGATAACATTACATCATCTAATTTATGTTTGGGATTGAGGCTGTAAAACTTGTTGTATTTGTTCATTACAAGTTGATCGTAGAGATCTGAGATAGATGTAACATTCAATTCTGGTAGAACATTCTCTTTAGATTCTATGTACAGTCTGGCATACTCCTCAAACACTTCTCCAATCAAAAGACATTGGAGGGGGATTCCAGCAATGTCATGCTCATTGTTCGAGTTTATCGTGGAATGTAATTTTGACAAGCATTTTTTTGCAAATTTAACAGCTTTATTTTCGTCTAATGGTCCGTTTATATCACGAGACCAAAATTTATTGAGAAACATAACCTGATCCTGCTCGTTGAATGGTTTAATGTTGTATCCCATCAGATTAAATGTTCTTTCAAGTTCAAATAACATGTGAGGTCGCGTGGTCACCCAAAGTCTAGCTAATCTAAAGTTGCTTTTAATTTTTTTAAGTAGTTCATACCCATCAAAAACTTCAAGGTTCAACTCATCAAAACCGTCTAAAAGAATATCTGTAAGTTTGTCTTTTAAATGGCTAAAGTAAATCTCACCCAATTCATTTTGACACAAACAACTTGATATTGCTTTTAAAATTTCTTCGCTGTAACCTTGACTATTGTCACTTTGTATCAGTTTATCCGCAATGTCACTGATTTTCACAAAAAAAAACAGTGTTTGGTGTCTTTGTAAAAATGCACTTTACAATCCTAGTAATATGGGCCAGCAGCATGGTTTTCCCCATTCCTGGCGTATCAGAGATACAAATAATCTTATCTGTTTGATTTGTTTTAATAAACTCACTTATCAAATCCTCTTCACTTACACTTATC
Organism: Willowsia nigromaculata; assembly: GCA_034700605.1. Lineage (NCBI taxonomy): Eukaryota > Metazoa > Arthropoda > Collembola > Entomobryomorpha > Entomobryidae > Willowsia > Willowsia nigromaculata. The sequence continues at coordinate 2,177 of JAQIXX010002219.1, forward strand.
TGCTCTTCACTCACAAACTTTTGAATAGTATCTATTCCATGCGAGGATTTCCGCCACCGCAGTTGGCCCTCTCTATATTCTATTAAATGCATAGCACATTTTTCATATTTAAACCTGTTTAAAATTTTTTCAAAATGGTCGTGCTCATTCAAAACTACATATTTTGTGATGATTTCATAGGATTTGAAAAGAATGTTCAAGGACGTGTCTGTCTCTTTTCCATTTGTGAGCTCAGATAGCTTTAACCTATCAATACCATGTATGAAAAAGATGTCATCGCCATCATATGAAAAGACTTTGTCAGTTAGAATGTTTCTGGTTTTAAGTGTTCGTGTAATATAATATGCAATATCTTCTGGTAAATTATTTTGAAACATTTCTGGAAATTCTCCTCGAAGTAGTTTGATGAGTACTCGCTGATCGCATTTTGAAAGCGCTTCCAGACATTCCTTTGAGTTAATATCAATATTTTGAATGCAATGTTTTCTAATTTTACTCATAGAAGTTGGTGATAAATCCTCCCATATTATTTTGTCCTCTACAATTTTAACTTTCGAATTGATTTTTCTGGTTGGAGATTTCCCAGAGATAACAATACACGGTCTCAATGAAGCAGTAAGGAGCGAGTAAATTAAATCAAAGTCATCCTCACAGAGCACTACATAAATCCTTTCTTTTTTGGTTGAGAGAAATGACGAATCAGATATAATTTGAAGGAACTCGTTCGAGTCGTAAGTGTGCGCGTAGGAAACGGTTTCCACAATTCTTTGGGCAGTAAGTTTGCAGTCGTCAGAACGAACATAAACGGCAACTAATTCAGGATCCTTAGCAAATTCTTCGATATATTTGGGAGAATTTGAAAAGGTTTTGCTTCCCTCAAAGTTTTGTATGCATATAGGAACAAACTTTTCACGTAGTTGATCTATATTAAGTGATAAATGAGTTTCATTAGACTTTTGACGTTACATTATCCGTACGATTTTACACAAGAGCGATAACTAATTACAAGGACTTTTTACGAGCTTATCTTTACAGGATGTAAATGTACATTGTTTGCATAAAAATTGACCATTTCATTGTGAGAAACATGACAGATTCTTTAGCACTAATACTAGTTCCCAAGTGAAGTCATTGCAGTCTCATAACCAGAGTAAGAGGAATTAGGATTCGTGCTATTCTTTATTACTTCACATATCACAAAATGTATTGACATGTGAACGAATCATGTAGAAACAAATAATTTTATGCTTGCACATTTTCCATATTTTGACCTATTTTGGACTTTTTGTTCTATGTCCTATTGCATGCATATTTGAGAGGCGTTTGTGTAAATTTTGTTCTATGTCCTATTGCATGCATATTTGAGAGGCGTTTGTGTAAATTTTGTTCTATTTTAGCATGTTTGCTCACATTGTAGTACATTTTTGTCATAATTTAGAAAATTTTGAACTAAAAATAGGACAAAGTTTTCCGAAAAATTTGGAGTACTTTTACATATGCTCAAAATAATGTATATGAATAATGTATGCATATTAATTATTACTGTGCCATCGTATGTACAAGTATTATATAGAAGTTGGAAACATTTGCTCTAGTTTATCCAAATTTGCCGATTTTTAATATAAATAATGTAAAGTTTGGCTAAACCTTGTCCTATTTTATGTCCTAGTTTGCCGATTTTTCGTGCATATTTGCATGCACATTTTCTCAGATTTCTTGCATATTTCGTCTTACTCTGCTCATTGCCATCATAAAAATATTCTACGTTGAAATAATATTGACTTGACTAGTATATATAAAAATACAAATTGTTAGTTTTGACGATGTTTAGAACAGATGTTTATTGAACGTTTATGTCCTAACACATGCACATCAAGAGAGGAACACATTAAAACAAACATATACGAGATATTATGATGGCATAATATGCCATATATAAAGATAAGCCCATTTATGAAATCGCAGCTACATCTGCGTAAAAACCGAATAGTATAAAATATGCTTCATGTTGATTCCATCTGGCGTCAATGTAAAAACTACTACTTCCCTTGTAAATAAGAAAGCACTTCATACAAGAGTACGATTACCAAATTATTTTTTAACCCCAATGGTATTCACAATGATTTGCCATGATAGTATTGAAATGTTTGGGCGCTTTCTGTGGAGTTGAAATGGAAAGTTAATCGTTTAGACTACATTACGTCTACTAATTAGATTCCACATTATAGTAGAATCCTGCGATTGCATTGAAGTGATGATGTATTTTACAGATCCTAAAACCGTATACTTTATGGTTCATAATTTCCCTGAAACTCCTAACCTTTACAGTATGATGTTATAAAGGTGATAGAAAGATATAATGAGTGACGCATGATATTTGAAGTATTCCTAATAACTTAATATGATAATTGAAATGAACCTTTTTTCCCATAAAATAATTCCTTCAAAACGCGCCTTATGTCACGTACTCAAAATACACTCAAATAACTAATTACTATGTGCGTCCGTCCTTAGTTAAAATCAATTGCTGTATTCACTCAATGTGTTGGGGACTAACCATTTCCTACATGAAGCGAATCAACGCTTTTGTATCTCAGTAATCAGTATCTCAATTGCTGTTAGACACTCGCTATGTCCAGACCAGTAGTGGTTTGCTAAGCCCTTAGCAACCTGGATTTGGTTGCTGTAGTGAGAGCCTGAGGAGTGGCTTTCCCATTATTGTAAATAGTACATTGATTCCAGAGGATAGGAATCTGTACCTAGAAATATTTGTCGTCCGGTTCCAGGGGATTGGAATCGGACTTTTCTGTAATGATGATTTCGGATAAGTTCTGTCAGTAGATAAGTCAATACATTTGGCTTAGAATAAATTACAAGTTATCTAAAATATTAGCCATCCGTAGAACCGTGTTCCCTACGTATGCATTTTTGCTCATGCTTCACACCTACAGCTGCAATGCATTTTACGCAGTCTGAGTTCACGTATCATTTTCATGTATGAAATATTATTCTACAATTTATTTTTATATGAGGTTAAGCTTCCATTTTCCTTATAATGTAAAAATAATTCGGCCCTTTATGTTGGTACTATATATTTTTAACTTACATTCAATCAATATTAACTGACATATATTTTTAAGTAGATAAAAATCTTGCGGATTTAAGATAAATGTGAAGTTTCTTCGGGCTATCGCGCATTGCTCTAGATCAGTCAATCAAAAGCATCAATTTTGAAGTATGACAAAACTGCTTGGTATTCTGTTTGTAAGCCCAAAAATTTTAACTATAGATTTTATGCCAATATCCAATATTAACTTTGTCTGATATACAGTGGACAAATATTTTTGCCCGTATGAAATCATTGAAGGATTTTTGCACGTACACCTTTCTGACCGTTATGCACTCAATAGCTTGGCAAGACCTGAAATGCTGTAAATATTTTATCACGTATCACTGAAAACAAAACCCTGTTATGAGGTTATGTAGTTTACAAATGATATGATAAAAATGTATTGATGAGATAAGAAAGCACATCAAAATGGCACACCGTTTGCATTGTGGTTTTGTGAAAGAATTCATCATAACACATATCTATGGTAAATGATGTCAATAGAAATATATTCATTGATGTTGTGATATTTTTATCACATTTTTGCCATTGTTGACGACGTTCAATTGATGCTACATATATTGTTGAGGTTAATTTTGAGAGTTTCTATAGATTTTTGAATGGCGCTAGACTTCCTATGTCCTGATTGTAGCCCATGTTTTAATCGCATATGAATGTCAAAGAATACATCATATTGTGCGAAATAACCAGAATTCCTCAAAGCTTTCACTCCCATGTGAGTACTAATCGCTGGCTAACAAATAGGCAATGATTTTTTATAATAGCACCACTTAGTGACCTTTTTTAACCAATTTCACATTTCCTAATATATTTTCACTCCCCATAATTGTAACGATTTTCTTCACTCCAGTCTCTTGTAATAAACGTTTAACTTTGACCTCTATCTGATATTTTAGCTGATGATAGAGAATATTAAAATGAGCGAATTCTAAACATATGTGACCCAACGATCGTTAATGAAAAAGGGGTGTGCATTATTCATGTTTGTAATTTAATCGTCTAACGACTGCACACCTGCACATGTAAATAACGTTTACATGTAAACATAACTAGGAACATACTGAGAATCCTCTCGGGTTAACGAAAGGATCATTGAGTAAAAAATCAACCAAAGGCTACAAACCAAAAGTCACGCCTTAGATACCTGTTTAAATATTGTTGTATTATCACCAGAGAAAGAGAATTTAGGATTTGTCCTATTCTTTAAAATTTCATCTGTCACAAAATCCTTTGGCATGTGAATGAATCATGTAAAAAGAAGTCGTTTCATGCTTGCATATATTTTGACCTATTTTGAACATTTTTGTCCTATGTCCTAGGGCATGCATTTTTTAGAGGTTTTGTACATATATTTTGGCATTTTGTTTACATTTTAGGACATTTTAATCAAATTTTAAATATTGCTCAACTAAAAATAGGACACACTTTCGGAGAAAATTTTATCAGTAGTTTTTATACCTGCATAAATCAATTCATATATAAGATTAATGTTAATTAATTGGCAGTGTGACATCGTATGAGCGAAGCATATGTTTGCCTTAGAATGTCTACATATCATAGAAGTTGGAAACATTTTTGTAATTTGTCCTTATTGGCGGATTTTTCATAGTGTATAAATGGGCAATGATTGTTCTAATTTCCCATATTTTGCCTATTTTTCAAGCAAATAGGACCAAAATTTGTGAAAATTTGTCCTATTTTATGTCCTATTTTGCCGATTCTTCGTGCATATTTGCAAGCATGTTTTCTCATTTTTCCTGCATATTTCCTCGTTCTCTGATTATCACATTCAATAATGTAGGTGGAGCGCGTTATATAGTTTCAAGTTTCAATAATGTGAGAGAGTGGTTCCAAACAATCCTAATCCTTTGCATCAGATCGCTCTTTCTGTCTTCGCTAATTCGAGAATAAACTGATTTGCAAGTGTATTCTTTGTATTCGCACAACTTCTAAATGAATGCTATTAAATGTAGATGTATCATATTTCCCACATATTAAGTCGTATTTGCAAACTTGAATAGCTGCTTAAGCTTCAACAAGAATACTTTATAGGGCAGGCTCAGTAAAAAGGCTGAAAACGTAGATCGAGATAAATATCACATGCCAACTTCCAATTGTCAGTAGAATACTTGTTAAAGATTAACATATACAAGTGAACGAACCCTGACTTCTGTTTTGATAATGAAAACGAGATCAAACTATAATATATAAAAGGTTTAACTTTAAGGATTTGACATCTTCAAATAAACCATGTATGACGATTGTGTTATTTTACAACGTGAGCTTCCTTGTAAAGCTAGGCATTCTTCTTTAAAGTTTTGAAGCAGCTATTTACATATTCAAAATCTTTGGTAATACAGAATGATGCAAAGAAGGACACCCTTGTACGACCTAATTGAACAAATAGCATGACTGATTGTGATTTCTGCAGTGCCTACAATAGTCGAAATACATGTAAAATGTCTCTGGAAAAAAAATTCAAGGATTCGCACCAAAACTAGTGGCAAAAGCTTCCGGTGGAACGCCACTAGAAAAATCGTCAAAATAGTGGCAATAATTTTCCAAATATTGACGTGTGTATTTTAGAGAGTGACGAAAAAATTTTTCTCAATTATTTGAAGAAGTAGTTCATGCCCCATTACTGAAAGAACCTCAAGACATTTGTCTGCAGGTAAATCAATCAACTTAGCACACATTGACTGAACTTCCTTTTTGACTAGAGGAGATAAATCGTTCCAAGTGAAAGTATCTTCTACTATCTCAATACGGAAGTCATGTATTGCATTTGGGGCTTTTGTAGATATTAATACATTTTTAGATATGAAGTCATCCCGCATCGCTATAATTAGCTCTAAGTCGTCACCACAAAGTACTACAGGAAGACTTTTGGCTTTAACAGGCGCCATAGAAACTTTAGAAATGAATTTAAGAAAATCGTTTGATTTGTAGCGGCGTGCATGTGGAATAGTATCCAAAATTCTCTTGCATGTCCGCTCACAGTTTTTGGACCGAATACAGACGGTGGTCAAGTGTGCGTCCTTTAGAAACTCCTCCAAATAGGGTGGAGGTTTAGAGAACATAGGAAAATTATTGAAATCTTTGCTCTCACAAAAAGGTTCTATCGCCGCTTGTTTATAAAGTTTGCACTCAAACTTTTTCCGGAGGTAATCTAAAACGAAAAATTAATTACATCTAGTGACTAGTTCGCGAATTTTAATTCTACTTCTGCTTTTAAATATATGAATATCTTATTTGAAGCGTGAAAATGAAAAGCGAGCCATGATCCATTATTCATTGAAAAACAGTACTAGATCTCGAAGTGGAATCAATTTTGCTTTGTTTTAGTTAACTAAATAACCATTAACCTTATAATAAACCTAATACCGCGTTTGATTGTACCTCAAAAATATACCTTAATGTCTATACATAATTATTAGCCAGCTATTTGCAGGTCAACTGCAAGTGATATATATGATTCATTAATACAATAATAATGCACTAATTTCGCGTTATTCTTTATTTTAGAACTTTCAGAACGAATTACGTTACTCAAAACAGGAAGACTATATTTATATTGTCTGTATTGTTTACTTAATATTAGATTGATTTCGTTTCAAAAGTATGGACTTACAGTTTCAATCAACGATGTACTTTAAATAAAAGGCTTTTTTTTATAAATTTTACTGACTTTCATGATGGTTTAAAGCATTTCAGAAAATGGATAAACCTGTAAATCTCAACAACTGTTAGAATTATTATTGTTGAAGCACACTGGAAAGAGACGATTTGGCTAACTTTTAACTATTTTCATTTTTCCGATTGGATTTATTCTTATTTTATTTATAAGATCTGTGGTTTTATTTCTTTATAATATTTGAATCCACAATTGCATAAAACAAAAAAATGGAACCTTGTTTCTTTTGGGGAACTTCTTGATGATAGTAAAATGCTTGAAACAATTATAAAATGTTATGCCCAGAGTAGTGGGCGCTACATTATTCTCTATGTGAGCAATAATAGGATCAAAAAAACTCTCAATCCTTTTTCACCTAAACTGGAAGTAATACAGAATGCAAACGCCAAAACCCAAACTGATTACAAAAAACTTGATTGATCACATCGGATAACTGTTCGAGTATCAGAAACTATTTGCCAAAGTAGTGATTTGGATGTTAAAAGTGCCTGCATATATAAAACAACTTCCGGCTCTTTACATTCTGACATTTCTGTTTTAGGGCATGAAGTATGTTTTTCTTTCCTACATAAAAGTCACATTGCTGATCCATATTTCAATATTCTACGGCAACTTGGTGCCAATACTGCCATTTTCAGACTTGTTTTTTAAACCTCAGCTTCCTATCATTTTATCAAGTTTAACTTATAATTCCAAAGTTTACGACTTATTACACATTGCTAGCACCAGTATTTGCCGAAAGACTAAATCTTAATTTCAGATTGGATATTCTCATTTTGTAGAGTATCCTTGTGCCAGTTTTTTTGTCCTGGATCACTGTTTGTTGCAAGATAAAAAGGTCAGAGGAAAGTTCACATAAAACGAATTCTCATAATTACATGTTCTTATAATAATAATTTTCATAATGGTGAATTCTCATAACAAATTTATTCGTATAATGCCTCATTCACATAAAGTGTTAATTCTCATAATATGGATTCTCATAATAATATTCTTGTTCATGTAAATTTGAGTAGTTCCAAAACTAAAAATATTGGTAAGGCTGCGAGAGCAAAAAATCGTCATATCCTTATCCAATCATTCTCAAGCTTACGGTCAAGGTGTCAACTTTTTTTGGTGAAACTTAAATTATTGATAACAGTAAAGTAATAGGCTGGAGTCTACCCAACAATCATATTTTTTGCTACGTGTATTTTAAATTGAAGAAAATTGTGTTGCAAGCCGTGATAAGTTATCGCCTATGAGTTATCTATAAAAATTACGGTTTACGTTTGTAATATTATTGGATATCGTGAGAATAGCATTAGTTATCCCGTACCATACCATTACTTGGTTTTGGAATTGCTACTAGGGTTTGTAAGGAATCAGGAATGAGAAGTGTCCAAAAGTGAATTTGGTAAATAACGGTATATACCTGGGAAAATGGTATTTACCACCCCAAGGAGGGTGGGAAAAAGTCCGAAGTCATAGAAAATGGGGCATTGCGATCATATTGTATGTAAGTTAAGTGGTTTTTCCAACTTTTGGACATTTTCCCACTTCCCGGTATTCAGCAGGACAAATCACTTTTTCCCGGGATTGTCTCAAACTGTAAGGAATGTACCGAGAACAACAATGTGATTGGCGGATTTCTATATTAAATATCGATAACAAAATAAATAGCCCACATCCTTCTTCGTGGAACTTGTGAAGGTATTGCATACAGAACATGTATACTTGAAAACAGTTATCAATTTTTACGTTAAGGGTTAGCCGAAGTACTGTCTTATAGTATCTTATTGATTGTATTCATTTGAAGTTTGAATTATTCCTATCAAACATATGCATATGTAAAAATGTTTTATTATTATCACATAATTACAAAATAGGAGAACTTTTGACGCATCGCAGACCTTTTCTTGAACGACAAAAACGAGTAGACAGTTAGTGATGTAATGCGGTTTCGATACAAGGGAGTTTGTTTTACAACCTCCCAGCCATTATCTCATTTGTTGAATGCGTTTTGGGGTTGGGACTTTAATAATTGAAAAATTGTGTTCCCCAACATTTAAAAAAATGCTTTTAACAATAAATAATATGATGGAATCTATTTTGTATTACCAGAATTGTTATAAAGAGCTCTAAACTAATGAAGTGAGTAATGATGACTACACAAAACAAACTATATTTACTTGCATTTTAAAACGCAGTAAATTATTTTTGGCGTTCTACATAAGTTCTTTTAAGTATTTGATATTATGCGAATGTTGTATTATGAGAATTGAAATTTATACGAATTGTCGCTTTATAAGAAAGTGTACCTTTATGAGAATTAACTATTATGAGAACTCAATTATGGGAATTGGCCCATTACGAGAACTGGATTGAGAGAATTTTCTGAAGGCGCATTGTATTCATACTTTTGTATTTTCCTACTCAGCTTCATATTTTGGGTGTATAGACTTGTTTTTATATTCGTTTTCCTCGTCATACTTTTGCACTCTCAAATCAATTCATTTTCATAATCATACTTTGGTTTTTATACTTATTTTTGAATTTCCACTTGTTTTCATACTAGAAACTTTCGTATTCTCGAATGTGTATGCAGTTACTATTCATGTTTGTATTTCGCTGAGCAAATACATATACAACATCAATGCGAAATCCTGAGTTGAAACTCTTCAACTTTTAAGAATACGAAAGTGCAAAGAGAGCACGACAATACATGCATGCAGCTACTGAATTCCAGCTAATTGATGGACATGAGCAATGAGCACTGATAGACTTAGATGAAGGATTGAGATTAATTTTCTTTCCAAAAAACTTGGATTAAAGACTAAATTTCAAAATCCAGATCGGATTTCGTTTGATTAGAGATTAAATGCTAAAGACAATTAGCATGCTAGATTGAAGTTGAAGATTAAATCAATCTGATTAAAATTTATCTAAAATTTTTGAAATGTAAGCTAAATCTGAAGAGGCAGTCACTTTGATTTATAATTTACGCTTTTAATCTCAAATGTGCATTTTGTATCGTTGATATTTTAATTGTGAACTATCTATTTTTTTGAAGATGAAATGTAAATACGCATATAAATAAATAATATTATGCATAAGAAATGCTAATAACGTTTTCTGCTTATGTAGATTATGTACATTTTGACTGAAATGCGATAAAAACATATTCTACCGGAACACAGGGGATTTCACGAAACTAAATCATGACTATTCCACCCGATTGAGGAGCAAACTATACCAAAGTGTAATATAAAATAAGTAAAATTTGGAATGCTTGAACAAATTATATGATTAGCCATGCGGATTTTTAAAAATTTATGTTCAAGGCAGCGGGTTACGGAATGATTCAAGAATTACGAGTACTTCCCAAATCTTATAGATTATAAATGAGTGCTCCTTTGAAATTATCTGAGCAGATTAGTAGTATGTAAATTAAAGCAAGTTTATATAAGCAATAAAAGTTTCAATTTAGCTTACCTGCGATGGCTTTCCATTCGCAGCCATCTTCAAAGATTCCAAGCAGCTCAGACAATTTAGCTTCTTCAGAATTCCTTAATTTCCAGCGGTGTAGGAGGTCGCTTATTACATCAAACACATCCTTCTTGTCCAGGAGTAGATCCTGGCTGAGTTTCTCAATCTCAATTTTTGGCGTGTCCAGCCGCCTTGCTAAAATTCTCCAACCTTGGAATAGTACTCCAGCACAGGCGTTGCCTCGTAAAGTTTCCACTATTTGGTTCAACGAGCAATCTGAAGAAACATGAACAGTCACAATAAAAGGTAATTTACCTCCGATGCATTTATTATTTATTTTTTAGCTAAACTGTTTTGCGTATTAACGAAAGAAATATTTTTATGGCTATTTAGATTATCACGCAGGTCGCTTACTTGCATCCCCTACTATTAAACTTTCCATTTTTACTTCTTGAAATTTTCACTCTTGATTGCGGAGAAGTATGATTATTTATTTGAAAAAAAGTTGGACTTATTCTAAGGCTATATAAATTAAACAAATCTACCTAAATTTTGTCACTGTGGTACGATTGTAGCAAAAGAGAATCAGAAATTTCAAATTCAAGTTCTCAAAATAATAATGAAAGTCTGAGTACCAATTTAAAAATTAAGATTTTAGTAAAACTTTAGGCAAATTAACTTCTGTGATACCTCAAGATCAACCTAATCATGTCACCTGTCAAACTGGTTGTAATACAGTTTATTAGAGTAGTACACTGCTGTTACAAAATGATACAAGTTATTCTAGTTAGAACTGCCCTAGTTTGCTAAAAACGTGTTTTGAAAGTGAATTCAAGATATGCTAAACCTGTTTTAGTGATAATTTATCAAAAAGCACCTAAACTCTGCCTAAGCTTTTGTTGCAACATTTATTCGACTTAAATGTTAGTAATTCTCCAGGGCCACGATTTTTTCTGACGATGCTGGGTTAATAATGTCAGGATTACATCTGAATGCAAGAGGAGGTTTTTAATGAAGTAAAGACCAATTCTGGCTTATCACCCAAATCATTATTTTATCAGGAATGTAAGTTGGTAGCTAAGTCCTATGGTACCTCGCAAACAATTCAAGCCCGCATTGGCAAGGACAATTTAAGAGCATTGCGTAAACACTGCTGTCGTGCTGCTTAACTTTGAATAGGCTGAACATGAGAGTTGTTTTTAATAAGCCTATTCAATTAGCACCTCTACACATGGACATGGCATGTCCCCATTAAGATATGTTCTCAAGTTCTGGCAATAATCTGCACTAAATTTGATTGATTATCCGTCCGTGACAAGTCACATTGATATCTGAGTGAGTTTAAATGACACTCTTGTGTAATGGGGAATTTTTCCCGAATTACGTACTCTGAGTGTCCATTGTATTGCATATAACCATTGTATATACCGCTTGTATTCACGCATTATTTATTATCTTGGCATGCTTTAACATATCTGGAAAACCGTAACAGCTTCATCAAGAGTTTAGATGTGAAGTTCGGCAGTCAAGGACTTTGTTTTCATGATGCAACACATTACATACCTATGGTAAGCTGTTGAATAACTTTGGTTGAAAAGGTGTATTCAATGCCTCGTGCATTTTCAATGTCAATAAACTTGTAAGTGGTTTAAGGTCTCCACATATTAAATATACTCTTCATGAATAAGCAGATGTTATTGGGTAACATGTACGTGTGGCTGTTATTTAATGCAAAGTATCTTTAAAATCTTTTGCACCAGATATGTTCCACAAATGGGATAATTATCGCAGACAATAAAACTTTATATTAATGTTTTAAAAGTAGGCAAGTAAAACATGTGCAAAACGTATCTGTAATATTTTAATACTCAGCTTAGTAATGCACCTACTGTTTTATCTTGTTTAACGAGGAAAGTCGAGGTCGCCAGTTGACATTGTTATGCTGAATGCATAATGTTGGTTTAAATGAAACATCAGTCGATCATGCCATTGTCTGTTTCAAGTTTTTTCCTTAGTATGTTGTAAATACTTCCAAATTGTTTATTCACCCAAGTCTGCGTACAAACACGAAACCTACCAGTTAATTAAATGAGTTAACTGATTGTTAGTTTGCAGGGAAAATACCTGCTTTGTATACACAACTTTAACTCTAGTTATAATTAGGTAATGAATTAATGAAGAAATAATTTTGATAACTCCTCTTTTTTTATATATTGGGTTCAGAGCAGGGTTAAGCTTGATTTGACCAATATATCGGTCGTTGGCCTAGAGATGCATTCAAAATGAAAATGTTTGCCTATCATTGCAATTAAAAACATTATAAATAACTCAACATACTTGATGTACGAGCACACAATTTCCGCTCCTGTAAATTTTTTGACTGATTAAAATGATCAACTGTTATAGATTAACTGAAATCTTTACAGTTGGGAAATCCTAATTTGCAAACCCAACTCTCAATTTCTTTAATTGACAGTAACGCCGGAAGTTCATATTGAATGAAACAATAAAACCTCTTAGTTACTTATACCTTCCCACGGCATTTAATTTAAATTATAGTAATAAGTTATTACTGTTATTACTAATAACAGTACAAGAAGCGATTTTAAGCCAAATTAAAAAAATCATTATTATCTTGACAATATTTAAATGAGTTTGTTTGTGGAGGTTACTTAAACTTGACTCACGGAAACCTTTGGAATTAAAATGCAACATTTAACTTTTGAATATGAAACATTTTTGTATGTCCTTTTAACCGATCTATTTTAATATTCATCATGATAGACTTTACAAGCCGCATTGGCATTACTAGCCCAATACTTGCCCCTTCGTCAAGGACAAACGCGATTAAATAATGTATTGTATATTGAATTATTTGCTAAATTATGCTTTGTAGTATAAGCAATAATTTTATACAAGTAAATCTAGATGGGAGGTAATGTGCCTATTTAAGCAAGCTCACTTAATTGGGATTTTGGGGAATTTAAATAGTGATTTAATATTTCATTGTTAGCAATACGTGCCTTGAACATTTGGCTGATGAACATTAAATGCTAAAATGATGGGCTTAGGAGTCAAGGTTTTATCACGATGCAAGCCATACATTAAATAAGCTTTTATATATTATTTTATGAACAGGTGCGACATAAGGTTTGGCAGTGTTCATTATATTTTATTTTATAAATATGGTAAAGGTCATAATACTTGGTCCTAATCCACTGACCAATGTGACAGGTAACAGGTTAAATGCTGCTTTGGCTTGTTCCAAAATACCGTTCAGATGACCTAACTGGCATATGTTTGACAAATAAATGACTTAATGAGCGTAGAGTAACACACTTTTGATACATGTATGTAGTGATATAAAGTAGTGTTTAAGCTCAAAAGAATGCATGTGTTTCATTTAATTGCAAGGCCTTGTAATATAGATAACACACTATAGTTATCTGTATTACATAGCCTATAGTAAGTTATGATAGTCTGTTGCTTTTCATAGGGGCAATTCATTATATTGTTTTGACTAAAACAGTACGATACACACATTTCCTTCAGTAAACTAAAAACAAGTATCTTCCTTGACACATAAAACAGTTAAATTCACGAAATTTTTTAAAAGTATGCATCCATATCAAGGACTTCAAGCACCAATATAACACTTATAGTTTTTATACGAAACAGATTTCCGATAAACAATCCATTAGTTCTGTGAGTTTATTGCATAGGTAATTTAAAGTAAACTGTAAGCTGAGTAGATTCAATTTCATTTCACAATAATAATTAGCTCAAACAATGTTTCAAGAAAATTGAAAAAAAAGTTTTTCATTTGAATGTCTGATGCTTACCTAAGCTTAGCTTGGGTAAACAGAACTATCAGTCGTTTGGCTACAAACGTCATAAAATGGTATCCCATGTTTGCTTATCATTACGACCGTAAATATGTACAACCAGCAATCCTAGTTTGGCTCAAGTGTAAAAATTCTACTTTGGCGAAAACTACTGACTGATGCAATAATCGTTCACAATGAATTGGCTTAAATTTGTATAATTGCTGTTTTAAAGGTATTTTGAAATTCATAAACACCTTCTAATTGTTTGTAGAAAACTGTAAATAGTAAAGGCATTATGAAAATGCTTCACGATTTAATTTGTTTTGAATAGGAATATATGATGAAGCTGTAAGAATATCAAAAATAATTTGATGGTTTTTGTAGAGGCATCGTAACCTGGAAGTCTTTATTCCTATATTCTGAAAACCTGGCATTGCCTTGACGTCTTGTGTGTTATATCTTAAGCGATTTGTCCGAAATTTTCAGATTTTGTTTGGAAATGTAAACAAACAATTTATCAATATAACGATAGCATATCATGTGATTTCCCTTAATTTTAAACAAGGCCCTTGGTTGCCACACTAAGTACTGCAATAGTTTTAATTTTTCTTACTTTCCATGTAATCGGTGCACGCAAATATGTATATTTGATGATAAATTACACGAGCAGTAATAAACGCTGACCACTTATTGTGGATCGAGGTTCAACTTAGCTTGTTTACGTAAACTGATGTCGTCAGTGAAAGTAGGTCATTACATTTGGGATGCGTGGGAGAGTGTGGATTTATTATAAATGATTAATTTGGTGAATGGGACTTTAGGATTACAATGTTCATTGACTTGACTGTTTTAACTTTTAATTGGCATAACAATTTTTTTAAGGTAAATCATGAAGAGAGGATGGTTTAGGATTTAGAGAGGGAACCCGCTGTTTTCTTAGCAATCATGAAAGGACCCTTTTGGTGGAAACTTGAAAGTTTGTGATGGATGAAGTGGATTTCAGAGCAGTAAGTAGGAATAAGTTGTCATGTACGTAGCCGTAACTTCGTACATAGAAATTTTATGTGGGCTATATGGTTACGCAAAATTAATCCAATAACAATCAAGCTGCAAGAGCTGATGTATTTATACTCTAGAACACATGAAGTTATCTTTCGGTTTGTGACTGATAGTGCCAAAAGTCCAACTACTAGCATAGGAAAGATATGACTTGACGAGTGAGTGTAGAGATATATGCATGATTTATGGATTTCATTCAAATACCAATACTATAAGCCTGGTAATACAAAAGTCACATTGCGTACAATAATGCGGTGAACCATGTGCTCCAGAACAAGGCTTTATTATATGTATTATCAGAGAACGGTAAGATTCAATAGAAGGATGTCCTTGTATTTTGGCACATAAAAACCATACATTGCGATATATATTTTATTACATGAACAAAAGAATGGATACGTATAACCGTGTAAAAAGACTGTTGGAAAGGTAATGATGTGTGAACTGCGTGTAAGCTGTTGATAGTATTGCAGCAAAATACAACTTATTAATACTCTGTACTTTTATTCAGTAGCAGTGTTTTAATAGGTTTAAAAAATGAATTTTCTAATCTGCCATAGTGATCAACCTGATACATTTACCTATTTTGAATTACATATTATGGATTGAATTTCTTGATTATTGGTTCTTTGTAAGGATGAACCATTTATACAGATTGCTTGTTATTATTATATTAGAACGGAAGAAAATGGGTCCATGATTTTTCCCCGCTTTACCATGAAACTACAATTGTTCGAGATACTGCTTAAATTTTCCAGTATTTCCCTCTTTACATCAACTGGCATGAGGTGCAAGCATCAGCAGAACGAAAATATGCTCTTGTACATGTGAGAATTGAAAATCTCTATGTTCAGAGAACTCGGAAGTCCATATATATACTGTGCTTGAGAGTCAAGGTTTTTATTATGACACCAACCACACTTTTGATAAGCTTTTATGAAACTTTATGTGACCAGGTGCGCCGTAAGGCTTGGCAGTGTTCGTGATAATTTGATATTTTTTTTGCAAATTTGCTGAAGGCTATGATACACGGTTCCTAACCCATTGACTGATGATACAGGAAAGAGGCTGTTGGTGGCTTTAGTTTGTTTGAAAGTACTCTTAAGATTTTCAAAACTTTAATCTTGTAAAATTGAAAGTTGTGTTGGTGTGTCAATTTTATTAGGGGTAATTCATAATTTTGTTTTGTCTATATTAGTGCGCTAAGTAGTCTTCCTTCTGAGAACTAAAAAATGGGTGTAGTTCTTGACACTTAAATCAATTTAATTGACGCAAATTTATTTAGGTATGCATCCATTCATTACCCACCATTCCATCTTCCCATATTTTAATCTCAAGTTTAGCGTAAAGTTGGTATCTCAAGTGGACTTCAAACACCAATTTAACACGTTTATTTTATACTAATAAAACATTTCCGATAAAAGAATCTATTAGTTCTGTGAGATATTGTGCGAGTAGTTTACATTGAACTGTTTGCTGAGTTGATTTAATTTTCAATTTTTAATTAGCTCGAAAGATTATTTTGGAGAGAATTAAAAAAAGATTTTGCTTTTTATTTAAATGTTGGTTGCTTACCTAAGCTTGGCTTAAAATGATAAAGCTAAAATTATACACCCTGGTTTGTTTACTCAGGTATCGGTGTTTTGAATGAAATACTATGTAAAACTGAATCTGAGTGGGATGAAATCGATTTGGGAACTGAACAAATAATTATTGATACAAAAAATATATTTTGCTACAGGTATGTACAAGGCCAAAGTTTTACTTATAGCCGCATATACATATTTACTGGGTAGCATGATTTCATTATTAATTTAACATTTCATAATTTGCATTACTTGCATTGGATATTTGTTAACAAACACACTGACATCAATACAAAAAGCAGAGAATGGAAGAGAGCTACCTAATCAATAACCTAGGTGCTTGTGTTGGCACACAAAAGGTGATATTGTAACCGAAGATTACACATTACCTAAATCTTGACAGTTAGATATTAAATTTTTCTTTCGGTTTCTTTTTCACTAACTCACTTTTCAAAAATAATCGTCAAATTTCCTCCTTCTCGAAACTCGGGGAATATGCTCCAAAAGTTTGTGTTATAAATATTCTTGGCATAATTTTAAAAACAAGGTAGTACGTCACACTGAAGTTCTACTTCCCACTTCACCGAGTTACCGTTACATTCCTTTAGAATTATAATCACAGCAATTTATACTTTCTCTACACATCTGTCAAAAATATAGCTTCAATAAATTTAAACTGAATTACGACTAGTCTTTATGGTTTCTTACATCAATTTGGGCATTGCAATCTGGTAAGCATTTGATTTTTCTTGCATAAAAATATTTATTACAACAAACTTTTTTATTGATAAGTTGTAAATCAATCAAGCTACTACATTCTAATTATCGTTCATAGTGTACGCGATTCTCTATAATCGCGTAAGATTCTGTTTGCGAAATGTCTGAGATTTGGTCTTGATCAAGAAAGCTTTTTTAAAATTAACAGTGAAAACAATATCTTATGGTTATCGGTATCTATGTATTTATATTGAGAGCATATATTGAGGTTTTTAACACATTTGACAAAGAGCCTTGTGTATTCAACAGACCTATTACTTATACATTTTTAAGTGATTATTCAAACATTCAGTGAAGTGGAATAGCATATCTGTATGGAATGAATGTTGGCAAAAAGTTAATTCGATGCTTACTAAGCATAATTGGAATGATCGCAAATCTGCGTATGAAATATTTGTTGATGTTTGTAAAGAAATCATAGTGAAAGAACAAGAAATACTATTTATAAATGTAGTAATTGATATTACAATGTTTATGACCGGAATGTACACTGGCTAAATTTATACTAGATGGAATGACAATTGACAGTAATTATTGTTTTTACTGTAGAGTGTTATGAATTTAAAAGTAGACTGTATTGACTGAATTCAGAAAACACTTGAATAAATCGTTACATTGCATAACATTACAACTAACTGTCATCAAATTATTGTACAATATTTAGCAAGTTCGCTTTACAAGTTAAATTGAATCCGAAATTCATTGTAAGTTATTTTAGAACCCTTTTTGGATCTGAATAACGATTCATTGGATTTCAGCTCCCATAATTTCCATTTACGTTATATTGAATTCAAACTCTATGCAGATAATTACAGATTAATAGAGGTAAGGGTTAAAAAGTTATGTTGACATAAGGTAATTGTAACTAAAAAAAGGTAGTCAGCGTGATAATAACTACTTTCATTCAAAATTTTTTCAATACCTTCACAAAACAATACCTCAGAGCTAACTGATGATGATTAAAGTCAATTCTCTGATCTTCTCCACGGAGGACTTTAAGGTGAGTAGGACGACCACTCCATTCTTCTCCGTATCTGCTTTCGACAGCGCTACTTGCTTCCTGTTTGCAGAAATACGAATAACTAAAAAGTTAGACTTGAGATTAATTGAAGGTATTTGGAACTGGAAGTAGAAATAATTTGGATGTGTACTTGATGATATTCTCATATTCTTTGCCCTTACCATTCGATTCCATCCACTTTCGGTGCATCAATGAGGCGTCAACATTCGCCGGGCTGGCGATGTTTGGTTGGTTCATATGCGAGTCACCACAGAGCAAAATGGGGGCACATTCTGGGTCGGTTTCCAGCGCTAACACGAAAGTCTTCCGCTTTGAGGATTAATTGTTGGTGTGTGCAAAATAGAAATGTTTATTATGCAATTATTAAAAAAGTTAAATATGTACTTATCCCGATACCACCGTGCTTAAATACATGGAGGGTATATCTGTTGGAGGGTGGAGGTATCCTCTTCTGAACTTCCTCACTCAAAGAGGACACAAGGTGGGATTATTCTGTAGCAGTGGGTGGTGATGGTGAACCTATAGGTCTACCGTCCTAAAATACTAGAAAATTATTAACGTTAAGTCAGTTAAGTTGAAAGTGAAGAAATAAAGTCACCTTCATTCCTAAGCCAAAATTAGACCAAGTTCCTCATCAAAACACGAAGCCTCCAAATTCTGAAAAGCCCAGAATCTGCCCAGCCCAGCAGCCAGTTCAATATCTCGGCCAAAGATGAAGTCCCAATCTGTTTGAAATTTAGCCGCTGTTGTTGAGGGAGTGGATGGAGGGTGGAAGAAATGAAATGATTCCTCCTGTTTTCGTGGACCTGAGCGTGTCATGTCATAAAAATTATTAACATGATAATTACTCTTTAAAATACTTCTTTTTTGTAAATTGAAATGAGCGAATATTTTTAAAATCTTCATGCACATCTTAAAGCATGAATTGAACGGAAGAAGATGACTTATTGGCAATTCAGTGCTCTGCCAACAACTTCAAGGTATTCTTCTCCAGTCGAAAGTGTTGTCGGGCGATTTGGAATGGAGTGAGGTTTTCGTTTCCAGAAACCACGAGTAACCAGTCAACCTGCCGTTCATCCTATATGAGTGTCCAGTGATGCGGTGTGTTGCTTCCGGAATCAGCCAAATTCACATCTGTCCCAAAATCAGTGATTTTGACAATCTTGGGGCAGATGTGAATTTGGCTGAGTTGCTCATTGTGTAATTAATAGTTTTATATAGTCCAGCAGCTTAGTCGTAATCAGTGAGCTACCATTGGTAAAGCTCCACACAGGTCGGTGTAAGAAGGTGTAGCCAAAGTTGTCTTGTGATTACCTTGATTTGATGGAACTGCTTTTAGCTGTACAGTTTCAGGAACGCAGTATTTTTCACTCGTATCTTTGCCAAAATGTGTCGTGCATTTCATTGTTTGAAAATTTCAGGGGAGAAATAACCATTTTTAAGCCCGTGAGTTTATTTTTTCGTCGATCGCGGCATGAAAAACAGAATGTTGTTCTTCCAATTTTGATTAAAAACTGAGTTCGAACTATTCCATATAATTTAATACATAATTATAGTTGCATGTATCCGTGACAAATTACTCAATCTCGTAAAGTACTGATGGAGGTATACTAACAATATATTATACTCGCGAGCGCATCAAGTAATCTCTCATTTTATTAGTCATAATGCGAAAAATCCAACGTGTGGCTTTACACTTGCGTAAATATATGCCTGCTGAAAGAGCTTAATTCAACCAAAACGAGTCAAGCAATGCTAACAACGCATTGGTCTGATAATAGGTTTATTGAATATACCGCCGTGTTGCAGAACTGGACTGTGCATATTATCAGAGTGTGGTTGAATTTGCCTGAAGTATATCTCAATATTATGCATGAAAACCATTTATAGCGATAAGAATTTCATTATCTGAGGTAGTATGTACATAAATGAACACTACTCTATATAAAAATGGGAAGAACTAATGTTGATGTTTAATGAAAAATTTGAAGTGAGTTTGAGTTGATTTTGCTGCAGTGGTATACAAAAAGGGTCATGTTAACCCACGATTAAAATAACGTAGATGAATCGATTCACAAATGTGACGAAATTTGGTGCATTATAAGTGTTACGTGGTCATTGAATATTTAAAATACGCTGAAACTACCCACGTCTGATGTTCCACCCTTTTGACGTTCTTGGCCTAATGACCGAAAGCCAAAAGGATTCCATCCTTTGATCTAAGAAACTTGCAATCTAGTAAATCTGGTTTAAGTTGGTCAAGCGGTTCTTGAGAAATATATATATGATCTCGCGTCCTTTGACCCTTTGACCGACTGACCCAAAATCTAAAATAAGTCTTTAGCTTTACTGAAACAACTAGCATGTCAAATTTGGTTGAAATCGGTTAAGCGGTTCTCCAAATATCTTGCGGACAGACAAACAAACGAAACAATCGCATAATTATGAATTTATCTACGATTCATCCGCGTAACGGTTTGTAAGGTACAATTATGTAACTCTTTTTTAATACGTTTCAAAGTTACAAACTCAATCAATCGGTCGTAGTTGCAAATCTTGAAGAGAAAACTGTTTTGAATCGAGGCTGGTAACGATCTTCACGCATTGTTTTATTTAGCATAAATTGTCTAAATCAAACGTTGTTTTACAAGGGTAAAATACGTACATTGTTGTGGCTAATATTCTCATTGTGTTTCACAATTTTGCTGTTCTGTGTGGTGAACTTGTTCACGCGTTTTGAAAGGATGATTATGTAAAATTCGGAATGAAATCTAAAAATGTTTTTATGACAAAAATTGCAGCATTCACTTTACTAGACCATAACTAGCCCTTTCGTCTAAGACAAACGCGACCAAATAATGTATTGTATATTCCCTAACATGCACAGTTTTGCCCTGTGGCAAAAACATTAACTAAATATGAGTAAATCTTAATATGAGGAAATGTGCGTATTTTGGGAAAAACTTTTCATTGAGATTTTGTGGTGTTTAAATATTGATTTTATACTTCATGATTAAATATACTTGCGTTAAACATGTGGCTATAAACTAGTTTTTAACTCAACAGTAAAGAATGGAATAAAGTTGTACACAATCTAAGCGTTTGTATAGTTACTCAAAACTTCAAATGATGATCAACGGTGACTTATTGTGCAAATTAAATCATTTATAAATAAAAGTCATCGCATTTTACCGTTTCTCTACACACGTTTCAAAAACATGAAAACGTAACCACGGTTAATTGTGACCTTCTTGTTTGAGATTTGTGTTTATTTCTGATGCTTTTTAAAGTAAACAGTGAAAATTGTGTATGATTGTTATGGTTATGTATGTACTCGTGTTGCTAGCACGATATGATTAACCAAGTAAACTGGATCGCATGATCCAGAACTGTAATGATAAGGTGTTATGATAAATAATTTTACTCCCAAACGCATAAACTCATCTTTCGTTTGGGGACTGATACAGCGAACAAGTCCTATGAGCACAAAATATGTGATTTTACACAGACTTTGATATTTGCATGATTTATGGCTCTTATTCAAATAAAATGGATCAAGCAAAACAATAAAATCACAGTGATTCTGATTGAATATTGATACAGTATACTGTGTGCCCCATAACAATGCTATAGACAATAACGGAGCACGTTTAAAAAAACAGAAGAATATGTTGATAATTTGGTAAATGAAACTCATTTATTGTGACAATATCATTGTTGAGGAGACAAAATGAACCCGAAAAGATTCAAAACTGAATCTGATATGACCAACTTTATTTTAAATCTCTTTATCTGTGTTGTTTTTCTTCTTCTGTTAACAGGAAAACATCAACAATCATTCTAAAACTAACATCTTACCTAACGAAACTTTATCCAAAATATATAAATGTAACTACATTATTTAGTATCCCAACCTAAAAATATAGCTTTCATTAACGGGAATTTTAGTTTCTACAAATCTATAAACTATTTAGGCAAAACTAGGCAGATACATAAATGCTATTTAAATTCAATTAATAGAAAATTTCAAATTTAGTATTCAATTCCATATAATATGTAAGTGAGGAAATTTCCTTTCACTTCATCCTGTTCACCATTAACCGCAACAAAACATCACTTTCTACATGTTTCTCTCATGCTTTTTTATCTATTATACAAAAAATTGGCTACCCATAATTTACGAACACAATGAATATACATGTTTGGATAATTACTTAACTTACTGACTTTTTAATTAACTTAACTATTTTTAACACGAATGACGAAGGATAAACATTGGGTACAGCGACTGATTTCGTATTACATATTTTTAAATGAACATTCATGTTTAATGATTACCCTAATTTTTTTCCTAAGATTCATATCAGATAGTACACCACAAAAACTGTCATCCAATTCTTTTGAATTCTTTCTAGAATTCAAAAAAATGCATACACATAAATCTTATCGACATCATTACATCGAAATTAATTTTAAGGTTTTTAGAACCCGAATCGAAACTAAATTAACTTTGTGGGAATTTCTGCGTGTAGCTCCCATCTTTCCTAGTGTCTTTCTTTGGAGTTCAGCACGCAGTCTGAAAAATTACAAAAATAATACTAACGAGGAAGGTCTTTCAGCGGAAACCCTAAATTTATGGAAGAAGGCACATGAATCCGTAGATTTTGATACGTAGAATCAGACGCGATCATCAAACTGCCCGAATGTTGAGGAATGCGGTCACAGGAATTTTTTAAAGTTGCTAGAAAGTCCGTGGCGTGCGCGCTCTGCCCACCAAACAAACCCTCTCCACAAGCTTGCTTCTCGTTGGCCCTCTCTCCTTTCGTTTTTCTTCTGCTGCACACTACTTCTATACTGAACTTCAGAGAGAGAACGAAAAAGGAAAGATGAGAATGCCTTTGAGCTGAAGAAAAATGAATTTAAATGCATGAGCAGAACGGAATCACGGAATCAGATAGCTTAAGTGGCCACTCTGTGCTCCGCTAGCTAGCTCCAAAGTTTCCCTTTTGAGCCGGAAATGTTTCTGAGCGATTTGAATTAGAGTGAGGTTTTCGCTCCCACGAATCTCGAGCACATCTCCACAGCCTTTCAGAAGTACACTCTTCAAAATATCGTGGAATTGGGATGCTTTACTCCCCCAAATGTCGGAGTCTTTGAGTTTGGGTGGGAGGAGGTGGAGGAAAGTGTCGCCGCGATAGTCTCGACTTCTCACATCCGCATTGCCCTTCAGTAGCCACTTTACACACCAATACACATCCCGTGGATGAGATAAGTTGAGAGCGAGTGTGAGTGGCGTTTCGCCCGCGCGCCTCTCTGAGTTCACATCTGCCCCGCAT